>RJWK010067815.1:0-11500 GCA_004363435.1 Platanista minor
AACAAAAAAAAACACCAATAAACCTTAACCCATAATGCAAAGAAAGTCTTGACATATTTATCTGGAATGCCTTTGTTTCCTGAAGCAGGCTTAATATCCAATAACCAACTAGTTTTCAGGTAATTTAAGTCATGGATAAAGTACATATACCAGGAAGTCTTAAGACCCATTCTGTACTCGCTCATTCCTGAATTTAATTACAGTTTGGGCAGTTAACTCTGATCTCTGCTTAATAGAGAATGATGGAAAGCAATATTGAAAAAGAAATAAATCATTTTCCCCTTTATTTAACCCTAAAAACTAAGTTTTCCTAATCAAATTTAAAGAATTGGACCCTGAACATTCACATTCTGTGTTATCACAAACAGCACTATCATATTTCCTAAACAACATCATATTTTTTACTGATTCCACTGGAAATATTTCAATGGTGTAGGACAGTCTCTTTTTCCTCATACCATAAGATTTTGTTTTTTCTTAAAAAATGGTACAACATTTGAATAGTAAGAGAGAACAAAATAAGGGAATATTTACCCATGAAGGCAAATTTCTTTCTCTCATAAGCCATATCTAATTCTCCAGCAATTCGTCTCAGCTTGACCTTCAAAATATACCCCAAATTCCACCATGTCTCACAAAAGTCCAAGCTACCACCTGGAAAACATGCCTGTCTCCAGCTAATAACATAACTTGCCTGATGTACTAGTCTGCCAAGACTGCCATAACAAAACATGACAGACTACATGGCTCAAACAACAGATTCATTTTCTCACAGTCCTGCGGGCTGGTAGTCTAAGATCCAGATGCTGGCAGGGTTAGGTTCTTTGAAGACCACTCTCCTCGGTGGCAGATGGCCAAACTCTTGTCACCTCTTCACACACGGCCATTTCCCTGTGCACATGCCTCTCTGGTGTCTTCTGTGTGTCCAAATCCTCTATTCTTAGGACACCAGTCAAATTGGATTAGGGCCCACCCTAATGGCCTTAGATTAACTTAATTACCTCTTTAAAGGTCCTAGCTCCAAATACAGTCACATTCTGAGGTACTGGAGGCAAGGACTTCAGCATATGAATCTTTTTTTTTTTAAATTTTTTTGCGGTACACGGGCCTCTCACTGTTGTGGCCTCTCCCCTTGCGGAGTACAGGCTCCGGACGCGCAGGCTCAGCGGCCATGGCTCACGGGCCCAGCCGCTCCGCGGCATGTGGGATCTTCCCGGACCGGGGCACGAACCCGCGTCCCCTGCATCGGCAGGCGGACTCTCAACCACTGCGCCACCAGGGAAGCCCCAGCATATGAATCTTGAGGGGACACAGTTTAGTCCATAACACACACACACACACACAAAATACACAAACACACAGAGTTGATTCCCATTTTTGTGATAGTTATGTACTGAAAAATGCCATTAAACACTGAATTAGCAAATACGAAACTACTGGTCCTAGGGGAAATACAAGGTTATGTTCCTGCAAACCTCTGGCGTATTTTTGTCAATTGATCAATACATACTTTTGTTTTATGTGTGTTTCTATATAAAGATTATTTAACATATATTTCTTATAAATAATTAACTGCATGGTCTTTGAATGTTTCACATCCAGGAGCTTTGAAGGATGTTTATGTTATTACAGGTTTGTTTGCCAATGTCATTGTAAAACCAGTCAGTCACATCAGCACCAAAAACCTATGCTTCCACATAATCTTTTTTCTGTATAACACTTAACAGGTATCTTTTAAATTCCTAAGCCTCCTCATCTGCAGAACTTACCTTGCCTGCAAGTTGAATATTTTTCACACCACATTGCCTTTTGAAATGTGTGCGTCAGCCAGCACTAGCTGAGAAGGGTTTAACATTTTCCTGACCTCAGGTAACGTGACTGTAAATTTCTGTAGCCTTTAGCCTCACAACATTTCTGTCTACTATGCCTCTTTTATTGCTGTCATCTCATGAATCCACAAATTTAGTTACTTTTCTATCTTTTCCATAGCTTCATCATGCACTATAGACGTTACTTTAATGCTTTCCAGAGCTGTCTCCTATACAGATCGGCAAATGCCTCTTCCTTTTTTCTGTATGTATTGTTACTGCTGATTCATTAATATTGAACTTGTGACCAACAGCACTATAACTCACGCCTGAACGAAGCTGATCTAACACATATTTTCTCTATAAGGCAGATCACTGCCTTCTTGTGTTTAGGAACAATGGACAGCACTTCAGCATATGCATCCAGGTCATTTTAAACAACAAAATCACTAACAAAGAGCACAGAAATGCAAAAAACATGGCACCAAACAGACCACCAAAAGGACATTTGTTTACTGTATAAGGGCTGAAATGAGAAAGCAGAGCACACACACACACACACACACATGCACACACACACACACACACACACACACACACATATATATATCTTCCTAATTTTACCCAAACCTCTGCCACTGTAGTCTATATTCAGCACAACAGCCAGGGTGATTCTTCTAAAATATGTCAGATAATGTCACCCCTCAGAACCCTCCGAATGAAAACCAATTTGCTGCCAATGGCCTACAGGATCCTCGGAGACTGGACCCTGATTATTGCTTTGAGCCCATTTCCAGTGGCTCTTCCCTGTCATCATGCTGGCCTCCTGCTGTTACTTAAACTTGCCAAGTACCCTCTGGTGTCAGATCCTGTGCTTGCTATTCCCTTTGCCTGCAAAGCCTTTCTCCTGAGAGCTCCGTGATTCTCTCTCATCTCCCTTAAGTCTCTACTCAATTCTTTCCAAACTACCCTGTTTGAAGTAGCCCCTCACCCCTTAGCTCCTTTCCCACTTTCCTGCTTTGTTTTTCTCCAAAGCACTTATTTGAATCTGATTTATTATATGTCTTACTTGTACATTTGGAGATCACAGTTCTTTCTCACCTTTGCTCCATGAGGGCAAAGAGTTTCCTGATTTGTTTTCCCAGTGCCTAGAACAGTGTCTGGCATATTGTGGATGCTTAATAAGTATTTGTTGAATAAATGACTGAAGAAATGAGATATATTTAATTACATTAATTTAAAATGTAGATGAAAGAAAAAATACAAAGTTGTGAAAATACACAACCTCTCATAAATTTTTATCTAAATTCACTTTGCATTTTAAGTTTTGTTTAGATCAAAATTAAATTCCTTTCTGGTTAAGATAGAAATTTAAAAGTCAGGAAAAATTGGCCATAATTTTTTTACTGAGTTGTTGGAAAGGTTTTGCTTTGACTTTCAAATCAAATAGAGTTGACTCTACTTGAAAACGTTACATTCCTCACTTTTCCCCCTTTCCTGTTTTTTAATTTTTTTTATTTTTAAAGGTTTTTTTTTATTATGTGTAACATAGGCAAAATTATTTAAGTCAATAAATTTTTAAGAAATTTCACGTTCTGATTCTTTCTACTACCAATCACCTTAGTTCCTCAGAAGTCATAATCCTCAAGATAAGATAGCCCTTTCAAAAAGAAGTTTTGCTCAATCCACAGTTGTCATGTGAGTCAGCCCACAATTCTTTTAGTTAGACTTCTTTGATCTCCAATGGAATACAGACACACTTCAAAATTCCACACCTGAAATCTTTGGGATGGATCCTCCTGTTTTCTTAGGAGGATCACTCCTTCTGACAGACTTGTTCTTCTAACCAGTAAGTCAAGCAAGGAGTCTCTTGGTTTGTATTCATAATTAATAAACATAGTTTCTATTTCTTACTGAATTAGTTAATTCTCTAGACTTTTGGAAAAAATATTTTTCAGGGATGGCATAGAATGAGATTTCTCTTATGGTTTATTGTGACATTATCCTTTCCAAAACCATTTTGTTAAACAACCCAACTGTAGCTTCCCTTCAATTAAATTGATAAACATATCTCAGCTAACTTCTCTTCAATTCGATTTCTGTTTTCTTTATTTCAAGCCCTGTAAGAATCAAGGCAACCTATTTTCTTGAGTTCTATTTAAAAACAAACAAAATGAGGTTCTATTTCATAAATTTAGAATAAAAAATAAAGTAGTCAGGATTCAATGTGCTTCATGCAGAAAGAGAACATCATCAAAAGGGGTTCTTAATTATACGTTTGAAGGAAACTGATCTGAAAACTAATACGTATATCTGACGTTGTCTGGACAAGACTTTTAGACTGACATTCTGTGTTCCCACTACATTTTTCTGCTACTAATAAATTTTTCTTTTAGTTTGGTAGGAGAAGTGTCCATAGCAAGAGGGAGATTTATTTTAATTGTATGACTAATTGTTCATGTATTCATTTTTCAAGAAAAATCAAAACTAATAAAACAAAATAAATAAAGCTTTGAGATTAGGTGCTTAAATTCTTTTTCAGGTGATACTGCTGTGTGATGAGAAAGTTTTAAAAGAAAATAAACAGTATACTTAAAATGTTTTTCCTCATGCTATAAAAATTAAAATCTCAAATATTAAAAAAGTATGTAATAAAAAATTTACAGTTTTACCCTTACCTTTATATCAGAAGTCATTGAGCTGTGAAATGAGGAGAAAACAAAGTCAAATGAAGAAAATGATGTGTTAACTTTGCTGCTTTCCTAAACTGAGTATTTAATGAAAACAATCAGACCTTGTGACAACACAGGCTACTACATTGTCGAATGAGAATGATTAAAGAAGGTGGGGGAAGTGATGGCCCAAATTCTTACCTGTGACCTAATTTTGACCACTTTTTAGCTGGCGAAATAGAATAAATATGAATTTTTGGCTAAAGCTGTTATGTCAACTTAGGTTTTATGTTATTCAAGAAGGGAAAGATTCATTCATTTCATAATTATGACTATATGCCAAAGATTGTGCTTGTATCTTTGAAGTAGAAAACTATTACTAATCCCATGCATTGGTATGGAAATTCAGGCTGACTGAAGTTCAGTGACTAGTGTAAAGGAATAGAAACAGGATTTCAACTTAGCTCTGCCTGACCTCAGAGACAAGGTCTATCCCTAGAGCATCCTGCATCCACTGCCTTTGTGTACCAGTATTACCCTTGATGTCAAGCACAGAAGGATGATCACGTTAAAATCCTGACTTCAAAAACTCAGTATGACAAGGAATACTGTAGTCATCGTGATCTAAATTTCAGGAAGATACTTAATCATTATACTCTTGTGGACAAGATTAGCGGTGGAGCTTAATAAGAAAATAGGTAGGCAAAGAGAGAAATGATGGGAAAAACCCAGAATACCTACTATACACCAGGCGTTTTACTAACATTTAATCCTAATAGTAGCATTTCAAGCTTTATGATATGATTCTCCTTGAAAGACCAAAAGCCAAAGAGCTATAGATAACACACACAGCGAACCAGATGGCAGTTCATTAACTCAATCCGCACACTGCTTTTTATACCAGCAAATATGTAAATGGCTGGATGATCGTTCCCACAAGTGTAGAACCAATGGGCAGTCAATGAGACACAGCTAGTAGCATACTGCCAGACTTCTTCTGTTTTGGTACATTTAAGGATTAATTAGTCCCATGAAATAGGAATGAAAGAGAGCTTGAAAAAGAGGGAAAAGGGAGATACCAAAATTGTTTATTTAATGAGTCAGGGCATACTTAAATTCAATAGTCAGGACAATCATTCAAATCTAAAAAGATAAAATTTAACAGAAAAAGTTGCAAAATCAGCTATAAGAATTTGACAAAGAAAACTGCAAGGGTATAGAAGAGCACAGTAGAGTGAGCATTAATGACAGAATTTTTAGTGGATTTCAAGTTGTATATTGGTAAGTAACATGATGTGTGATAAAGGGGCAAAAATATCTATTAGAAATGTAAGCTAGAGTGGCCAGAATAGGGAAGGGAAAAACTCCATTTCATAGGCCTTTTTAAATCACAAAGGAAACATTTGTTCAATTTGGGACATTTTGGCAAATTGGAATGATCCTTTGATATTATAGAAGAGATTTGTGCATTCTGAGGTTTCTTGCAACTCAGTTGTGTGAAACCCTTATCCTGTGGAAAATTGTTATTATTATTATACTCACCAAAATTTAAAATGTTCCTTCTACAACTCTAGCCTAATGGCCTCTAAATAAGTTTTTGTTCAGTTTCAAGCCACTCTTCAATCACTCTGGATCTAAATGAGACATAAGAGAGGGAAATCCTACCGCCTGACAATCTGTGCAGGTCAATTTGGGGAAAAGACTTGTGTTATAAGCCTATGTATCAGTTATCATCTGAAGAAGATGAATGATGACACTTGACAAAGATGATAGTAAGATGGGTTTTTTTCTTTAATGTTATATTTAAGGTCTCACTGTAAGTAAAGTAGCAAAGAGAAATTAGTTTAATCTTTAATCTTGTATAGTAAACCAATATTTTAAAAAATAGACACCTTCTTCAAGTCTTCACTCAAATATCATACACCCTGATCACCCTATTTAATGCTACAAACACCCTCTCCAATTCTTTTCTCTTAGCTCTTATCACCTCCTGACATGGTATAAAATGTATTTACTTTTTTCTGTTTATTGATTATTGTCTTTCTCATTTCACTAGCATATAAATTCCATAAGAGCATGGCTTTCTGTTTACCAATGACTCTCAAGTACATATAAATGAATGAATAAATTAATATCACCTAATACATTTTGAGTGCCTGCAATGCAACAAGCAGTGTTCTTTACTTATTGCATTTGTTATTGGTTCAGTTGCAGGGAACAGAATCCACACTTTGCATTTTGAGCCTCAAATGACTTATTACAGGGTGTTAGATGGCTTACCGAATTACTGGGAGGGCTGGAAAAGAAAACACTCTAAGCTGAACTTTCAGGAAGTACTCCTAAAGCCACAATTCAGAATTAGGCCACAGTGAAAACTAATGCTTCTACAATGGGAAGCTGCCTGGCAAATTGGAAAGCTTCCAGTATAGCAGCTAGCCCCAGAACCACATCATCACTGACATAATATGCTAGCCACCAAGATTTATAAACTGACAAGGTCACAGTCATCACCAACAGGAAACCACATCTACTACTGCTGAATTAAAGATCATGTCTTATTTACTACTTTATCTGCATCACAACCAGGGACTCATTCTTCTTTTCTGAATTTTTAATACTGTTCATTTCTTCTCCTTTCTCCTCATCTGCTTTATGCTCCTTTTTGCTGCAGAATGACTTTTCTGTCCCCAATTCACCTAGAAACTATAGCTTATACCAAGAATTCACAGAACTCAATATCAAAAAAACAAAAAACAATTAAAAAATGGGCAGAGGATCTGAATAGCCATCTCTCTGAAGAAGACATATAGATGGCAAACAGGCACGTTAAAAGATGCTCAACACCGGGCTTCCCTCGTGGCGCAGTGGTTGAGAGTCTGCCTGCTGATGCAGGGGACATGGGTTCGTGCCCCGGTCCGGGAAGATCCCACATGCCACGGAGCGGCTGGGCCTGTGAGCCATGGCCGCTGAGCCTGCGCGTCCAGAGCCTGTGCTCCGCAACGGGAGAGGCCACAACAGTGAGAAGCCCATGTACCACAAAAAAAAAAAAAAAAAAAAAAAAAAAAGATGTTCGACATTGCTAACCATCAGGGAAATGCAAATCAAATCCACAGTGAGATACCACCTCACGCCTGTCAGAATGGCTACTATCAAAAAGACAATAAATAACAAGTGTTGGGGGGGATGTGGGGAGAAGGGAATCCTCGTGCCCTGTTGGTGGAATTAGTTGCAAATTGGTGCAGCCACTGTGGAAAACAGTATGAGATTCCTCAAAAAATTAAAAATAGAACTACCACATGATCCAGCAATTTCACTCCTGGCTATTTACCTGAAGAAAACAAAAACTAATTTGAAAAAATATTTGCACCCCTATGGTCATTGCAGCATTATTTACAATAGCCAAGATACAGAAGCAACCTGTGTCCATCAATAGATGAATGGATAAAGATGTGCTGTTTAAGTGTGTGTATGTGTGCGTGCATACATATACATACATACGCACACACACACACACATACACACACACACACACACACTGGAATATTAGTCATAAAAAGAATGAAATCTTGCCATTTTTGACAACACAGATGGACATAGAGGGTATTATACTAAGTAAAGTAAGTCAGACAAAGACAAATATTGTTTGGTTTCACTTACATGTGAAATCTAAAAAACAAAACAAATGGTAAATATAACAAAACAGAAGAAAATCATAGATACAGAGAAAAATCACTTGGTTGCCAGAGGAGAGAGATAGGTGAGGGAGACTAAGAGGTACAGACTACTAGTTGCAGAATAAATGAGTCACAGATATGAAATGTACAATGTGGGGGATATAGCCAATAATTATGTAATATCTTTATAGGATGATACATGGTAACTAGATTCATCATGGTGATCATTTTGAAATGTATAGAAATCTCACATCACTATATTGTGTAACCAGAACTAAAATAGTGTTGTAGGTCAATTAAACTTCAAAAGCAAACAAACTCACAGAAAAATAAATCAGATTTGTGGTTGCCAGAGGTGGGGGTGGGGAGAGGGAGGTTTGGATGAAGGTGGTTAAAAGGTACAAACTTCTAGTTATAAGATAAAAAAGTACTAGGGATGTAATATAAAACATAAATATAATTAACATTGCTGTATGTTATATATGCAAGTTATTAAGAGAGTAAATCCTAAGAGTTCTCATCACAAGGAAAAATTTTTTTTTCTATTTCTTTATTTTCGTATTTATATGAACTGATGGCTGTTCACTAAACTTATAGTGGTTTAGTGGACAACAGTTCATGATGTATGCAAGTCAAAACATTATGCTGTACACCTTAAATTCATACAGTACTGTATGTCAATTATATCTCAATAAAACTGGAAGAAAAAGAAGAAGAAGAAACTATAGCATTTGACAGCTCCTCAGTTTTACATGTCCCAACCCAGGCACTCAGAAAAAATTGAGCTGACTCACAATCCCAATTTCAAAATGGAAGAGAATGAACTTGATTGGGTAAGATGCTCATTACTGATTAACACTCACCACTGTATTAATTGAGGCCATATAGAGAGCCAGATTATGTTTTACCAAGATGCCAATATGAACAGAGAGGAGTAGAAGGGGGAACTTCAAAGACAAGAAGGTACAGTGGTAGATATAGGAAAAATATGGAGGTCTACTACAATGACATTTGCCAGAAACTGCCCGATCCTACTTATTGAAGCCACTGGCTGCAAAGATAAAGTCTTGCATACCTTCAAATAGCAATACTTGAGCTTTTGAATCCTTTTTTCTTCAGGTTATGAGTTGCCTTGCCCTTTCTCTAAATGACTTCGCCCAAGTTCATCTTCTAACACTAAATGGCCAAGACTTCTACATGGTTCCAAAGATAGCACTAACAATACAGTCTAACCCAGGAGAGGGTCATAAATATAAGGAATGTGACTGGAAAAAAAATTATCATGCCTATACCTTCCTAAGAAAGAAAGATTAAAACCATCATTGTGAAATAGAAGTTTAAAGGCTGGGCAACAAATTAAAAAAGCACACAATAAACACTTTCAATTTACCTAGAAAATTATTTTAAATAACTTTTATTGAGAATTCTTTAAAATTTTCATAATTATTTTAAAATTCCACTGCAACTCGGTCGATACCTCATTAATAAGTGATTGTAAGAAGGACACGTTATCAAATCATATAAGTTCAAGGGTTGAATAGCAGCATGTAAGGACTGGACTGCAACCATTATCACCTTTTGAGTCTGTTTTCCTCTACATTTTTTTTTGAATTATAAAAAGCAATATTGTTTTTTTTCAAGGGGGAAGATAGAACACTACGAATTACCCTTGTTTTCCTTTTGAGTGATCTCAGAAGAGATAACCACAGTTGGTATCAAGAAATGCAATAGATGGCGTGTGATTGGCTGAAGCAGGGCACGGAAGCGGTGCTGGGCGTGTTAGGGGGTAGGCTCTGTGTCAGCCATCTTTCAATTGTGTTCACAGCCTCCACTGCACCACAGTTGCTCTCTAAGTAGGTCTCTGTACCAAGGATACAAACAGACCAGTGGTAAAGCAAGGAAGAAGCAACTGGCTACAAACGCTGCTCACAAGAGTCTGCCCTCTTCTGGAGGGGTGAAGAAACCTCATCATTACAGGCCTGGTACTGTGGCACTCCATGAAATTAGATGTTATCAGAAGTCCACTGAACTCCTGATTGGCAAACTTCCCTTCCAGCATCTGGAACAAGAAGTTTCTCAGGACTTCAAAACAGATCTGTGCTTCCAGAGCACAGCGATTAGAGCTTCGCAAAGAGAAAAAAAAAATGCAAATAATACATGACTTTAGGAAATCGATCTCAGCATCTGCTGTGTTGGTATCTCTGAAGATTAATGTACTTCTGCCTCCATTCAAGTCCTGGTCTAAAGCTGGACTGTATTAGGACCACCAAATAGTTAATATGTGGAATCATTTGGTTTAGTGCTTGAGGCTAATATAAATTATATCCAGCAATGAAAGCTAAAAGGTTCAATAGCCAGCTCAAATATCTTAGGAAGGAAGTTTATCTATGCTATCCCACACCAATTACAAATACTGGATGTTTTTATCAACCATCATGATGAATCTACCTTAAAGGCAACTCTAGTATGTCCTTAAATTTAATAAACCCTACCAGTTCAGCGAGGATCCCCATTCCTTCAGATTTGCAAACATCTTCTATTAATACCTAAAGCTTTTAGATTCTCAGTTACTGCTTAATGGACGTTTTAAAATGTTGAATCTCATCTAATAAATGAAAATATATGTTTGCCTAGAGGCAGAAGAAATGTGATGTTCTACTTTAAACAAAGAAACACATAGATTTTTAAATGTAACTTGTTTCCCTATATCTTATAGCATACATTAAAATGTCTAATATGTGAAACTGTCACTGAAATAGCCACTTTTACAGATTTTTAAAGGAAAATTATAACAAGTGTGAATTCCTTGTAGTTAATGCATAAAATGGTAACATCCATAAGTAGAAATAGGAAATATTTTCTGAGCTTTACTTTTTCTATAGAAAACTATTTAATTTCAAACTACAGAAAAAACTTTTCTATAACATGCTTTTACAGACATAGTATTAGTTAACAGCTCCTATTTAAAATATAATATTGAAAACTAGGGGGACTTCCCTGGTGGCACAGTGGTTAAGAATCTGCCTGCCAATGCAGGGGACACAGGTTCGAGCCCTGGTCCGGGAAGATCCCACGTGCTGTGGAGCAACTAAGCCCATGTACCATAACAACTGAACCTGTGCTCTACAGCCCGCGAGCCAAAACTACTGAACACAAGTGCCGCAACTACTTAAGCCCGCGCCCCTAGAGCCTGTGCTCCACAACAAGAGAAGCCACCGCAGTGAGAAGCCCGCCCACTGCAATGAAGAGTAGCCCCTGCTCACCCCAACTAGAGAAAGCCCACATGAAGCAACGAAGACCCAACGCAGCCAAAAATAAATGTATTTAAAAAAAAAAAAAAAAAAAC
>RJWK010067817.1:0-11509 GCA_004363435.1 Platanista minor
GTGAGCCATGGCCACTGAGCCTGCGCGTCCGGAGCCTGTGCTCCGCGACGGCAGAGGCCACAACAGTGAGAGGCCTGCGTACCGACAAAAAAAAAAAAAAAAAAGTCATGTACCAAAATGTTCATTGCAGCTCTATTTACAATAGCCAGGAGATGGAAACAACCTAAGTGTCCATCATCGGATGAATGGATAAAGAAGATGTGGCACGTATATACAATGGAATATTACTCAGCCATAAAAAGAAAAGAAATGAAGTTATTTGTAGTGAGGTGGATGGGCCTAGAGTCTGTCATACAGAGTGAAGTAAGTCAGAGAAAGACAAATACCGTATGCTAACATATATATGGAATCTAAGAAAAAAAGAAATGTCGTGAAGAACCTAGGGGCAAGACGGGAATAAAGACACAGACCTACTAGAGAATGGACTTGAGAATATGCAGAAGGGGAGGGGTAAGCTGTGATAAAGTGAGAGAGTGGCATGGACATATGTATACTACCAAAGGTAAAATAGATAGCTAGTGGGAAGCAGCAGCATAGCACAGGGAGATCCGCTCGGTGCTTTGTGACCACCTGGATGGGTGGAATAGGGAGGGTGGTAGGGAGGGAGACGCAAGAGGGAGGAGATATGGGAACATATGTATAACTGATTCACTTTGTTATAAAGCAGAAACTAACACCACTGTAAAGCAATTATACTCCAATAAAGATGCAATAAATAAATAAATAAATACCTATACAAAGATAATCATAGTAACTTTATTGGTAATAGCCCCAAATTAGAAGCAACTTAGATGTCCTGCAACAAATGAACATTTAAACCAGCTGTGATATATCCATATGATGGAATATTACTTTGCAATAAGAAGGAATGATATAAATATAATGCAGAAATAAATTGGTTATATTGTTTTCAAGGGTCAGTGCTTATGCTAGTGAGCACTGATCTAATTTTATACAAAAGCTGTGAGGTTGGACCAGCCTTGTCATGGGAGTATCTCTTTGCTGCTTTGCTTCTTGGACATATCTTCTTCCCCATACCTTTGCCCAAAGAGAACCTAGTCACTTCCGATTATTGACTATTCTAAAATATTAAACAATATATTTTAATATTTCTAATGTTAGGTTCACAGAATATGTTAATTAAGGAATATTTTTACCCTCAACAGAATGTAGTAGTATTGATTTCACACCACGTTCCCAACAATGATCTATTCGTAGTTTAAAGACTAAGTATTTTCCATGTTTACTTATTTAAGAACTTTTTACAGAACTTAGCACCTGGTAAAGTGGCTATATTTGTCCGGGTTCTGATTGCTTAGAAATAGAATTAATAGGGCATATGTGTGTATGTATGTATGTTTGTAGGTAGGTATTTCTGTTATAAGGAATTAGCTCACGTGACCACAGAGACCGAGAAGCCCAGAGCCAGGTGTAATTAATTCCAGTCTGATCTGAAGGTCTGAGAACCAGAAAAGCTGATGGTGTAACTTCTAGTCTGAGTTGGAGCCAGAAGGCAAGAGAAGACTGATATCCCAGCTGAAGACAGTCAGCAAGAGAGAATTCTTTCTTATTCAGCCTTTTATTCTATTAGGCCTTTAAATGATTAGATAAGCATCACCCACAGTGGGGAGGGCAATCTTCTACTCAGTCTGATACTGACCAGGGTTCTTGGCCTTTCTTAATCAATAGAAATCGGTAAGAGGCCAGACAGGGAAATCAGGCAAGGTTTTATTGGGGTCCCTGCTGCAGCAGAGGGGAGTGAAAACAAGTAACAGTTTCCCTTGCTTGCTCCTCAAGGGTGAGGGTAGGGGTGTGTCCAGGAGTTGGGTCAGAGGGGAGGCTTAGGTGTTTTTCCCACCTCTTTGGTGGTGGTTTATGCAGGAGGCATGTGCAGTACCCTGATTTTCTCCCAACACCTGCTTTTCCTCCCAGCTCTTCAGAAGTGGCAGTTGGTTTTTTCGGTCTTTTTGTACCTTGTTGTCCAGAATTTGCCCCAACTGCACATGCCTACATTTATTTTTAGTCCCTTATTGTTTCTTTGTGTTTTGTTGCTGGAGGAGAGGTGTGTCCAGGTGCAGCACTGCAGCCCTACAGCAAAGGGTCCCAGGTCCCAGCCTGTTCTCAAGTCTACAGATTCAAATGTTCATCTCATCGAGAAACACCCTCCCAGACACACCCAGAATAATGTTGAAGCAAATATCTGGGCACCCCATGGCCTGGTCAAGTTGACACATACAATTAACCATCTCGGTGGCATAGCTTATATCAACCTTTGAAATATAGTGAATAATATGAATATCAACAAAAAAGAAAAGAGGCATATCAGGGGTAGAATGTTTTTTATCAGGTCATGAAACAAAAGTCAAGGATTCCAATGCATTTCTTTTTTGTTAGGGTGGTTTTCTTAGGTAGAAGGTAGAAGCACTGCCTTGTCTGTGCCTCACCCACGCCAGCCTTATTCCTTTAGCCCTTCTTATAGCCCTCTCCAGTCCCAGTTTCCCCAGGTCTCATGATCCAAAACCTGTTGAGTTTTCTTTTTCCTTTCTAAACCTATCTTCCAGCTTTCCGGAGTACTCAGGGTCTTCTCTATGGCTTGTCAGATATTTTCATTTTATGAGGCCCCTAGAATAATACTAAATAAAGCACTACTAAATCAGGATTACAGAAACAATGCCATATGTTAAATGTTTGTATTTAACAAATGAATATTTTAAGGCAAAAATTTGTAATAGACCTTGTTCTTCTGCCAGTTTTATCAACCTTTTTCTGTGCCTGTGGGTGTGGCCGCATTTGGAAGACAATGGCTAAGGTCTAAAAGCACAGTTCTTTGTCAAGGTTGATTTGAGTCCAAATGGTCCAGATCGCATTCCTTCTCTACTAAAGACTATATATACCTTCCCTACTTCTATTTACTCCTAATAGTTCTTGACTTTTCTACTTTTAGATATCTCATGAGCAACTAGTGCTGCTTCCAACGGCCTTTTCTCACTGTCCAAGCAGTTCAGCCCAGAGTAAAGGGCCCAAAACATCCTAACTCTCTGGAAAGAATATTCCTCAACCCAGGTCTCTAGAGAGTGTCAAACTGTGAGCATAAAATGGTTTTAGTATTTCATCACTTTAATTTTATGCCTTTTACAAATAATTTCTCTCCTTTGGACCACTGTATTTCTTTTTATAGAAAAAATTGGAAACTTCAGTTTTGTCACAGTTACATTAAATTTAGATTAAATTTATATTCACATTCAATGTGACAAATTTTTCTTCAAACGGAAAGTTTCAGAGGTGGTTTTATTGATTTTAAAAAAGCCACAATAATACTTAGTTTCTTTTAATCATGTACTATTCCTTAGGTTTAAAATGTACTTAGTTTTAAATAGGGAATACATCTACATGGTTTAAACTGCAAAACTACAGTGTCCTTCCCACCTTGGCTTCCAACTCACCCGGGCCCCTCCGTGAATGTAATTTTTCCAGCTTCTTGTCTATTCTTCCAGAGAGACTGTATACATATAAAAGAAAACATATTTTTGTACAAGTGGTAGTTTGTAAAACACATTGTTCTACATCTTGCTTTCCCCCAACTTAACCAGATATCTTAGAGATTGTTCCACAACAACATAAAGCTCTATTTCATGCTTTACTTTATGGATGTGCCATAGTTTACATAAACTGATCAACAGTGAAGCTTACAAATACCTGTGTGATTCTGTGCTTATAGCACTTCAGAAACACAGGGGAATATATCTGTAGGTTCTGTAGTGTAGGATAAATCTCTAGAAATTCACCAATCATTTTTTTTTAAAACAGGCCGTTGTCATCTCAACTACAGAATTTTCATGTACTTGATAAATGCACAAAATGGTTTTAAATAATTTTTTTTTCTGTATGCAGGCCTCTCACTGCTGTGGCCTCTCCCATTGCGGAGCACAGCCTCCGGACGCGCAGGCTCAGCGGCCATGGCTCACGGGCCCAGCCGCTCCGCGGCATGTGAGATCTTCCCGGACCAGGGCACGAACCCGTGTCCTCTGCATTGGCAGGCGGACTCTCAACCACTGCGCCACCAGGGAAGCCCTTAAATAATATTTTAATTTCAACTGATAGCAATCTGTAGCTTTTATGAGGAATTAGATCTTACGACCTGGAAATGGTGTGTGTTTTGCTTTTGCTTGGTTTTACTCTCTTCTTCTCTTTCCTTTTCTTTTTTCTTTTTATATTCTGTTTTCTGTTTTTCTTTTCCTCCTGTTTTCCTTCCTTTTTTCCTCCCTCCTTCTGTCTCCTTTTCTTCTCCTCTCCGTTTGTTAAGATCACAACAGCTTCTATTTGGTTTCTATTAATGGGCAGATTGAGAGCTACATAACCACTAGGTGGTGGTACAAGAACATAAGGAGAAGTATTTTCGTAAACAGACTAAAAATTAGTTTTGATTTCCTGCTCAGTTTTTAAATTGCTATCTACTTGGGCCCTTAAATACCTCTTAAGGGATGTCATTGTGATTGCTGTTTAGCAGTTGAGCCAACATAAAATTGATGTCGAGCTTTACAACAGCTGTTATAGACCACTTTATGTTAATGTTGAGACCTTTTAAAAATGCTCATGGCTTGAAAATTGTAGCTCTTCAGTAGGAATCTAAGTTTTCTGAGTGATTTGAAGTACTTGCATTTATTTCTGAATGATTTACAAATCTTACAGTGTTACAGTGGAGACTAAGACTTTATAATCGTGCTTTATTTAGCTGACTGAATTTTCAGTTAAAAAAAAAAAAAAAAACGACACTTTCCGAGCTCCTTCCTATGGAAACGAAAAAAGGCATCTGCTTACTATGGTTTTACCCTATTGACTGCAATTCGGTGTTTTATACAACCTTGCAACATTGATCTTCATCTAAATGAGTAAAATAGGTGTTTTAAATGATTTTGGAATTTGATGTGAAAGTACTTTCTGTGTGTGTTTGCTTAATGTTTGGAAGTCTACCCTGTCCTTGTTAATATCCTGAATCTGTGCTTAAAATTTTTGGGATTGGTTGATGGTTGATTCTCCTTAAATCACACACACACACCCCACACGCATAAATATTGAAGGATATTTGCTTATTTTAGAATTGTGTGATATTGACATTTACTCTCTGCTGAAATTCTGTATAAAGTATTCTGTACAGGAGTGTGGTTATGGTTATCCTGTGAAACATTCTGCTGGAAGTCGCACACACAAGCTCTCATCCCTGTTGGATTTGCAGAAGTGGATATACAATGACTCTCCTGTTTTGTCACAGCATGTTCATGTCAAGTGGCAAATTCACCCCTTCCTGAGAAGTAACCTTACAGCAAAGTACCTACTGACTTGCTTTGATGGGTCAGGTATTTTTAGACAAGTGTTGAGGCATGTCACCTTATTTCCATAGCTATTGATAGTTCTACATACAATTTTTGCCAGTGCTCACTGGGTTAGAAAATGAAGAAGCAAACATTTTTGCTAAAGTGTCTCACAGGTTTTGATGATAATGGTGCCTTCTTACCATTTAACATGTCTAGTCTTCCTAATGAAGTTCTATGGTCTGGTATACAACAGGGGTCTGTTACAACATCACACCTGAAGCCTTCATTTAAGGCATTTTGTGTCTCACTAAAGGGAAAAATGGCTTCTTCGTACCTGTTCACACATTGGGAAAAAAAAAAATAATTGCAGGGTTCAATTCAATGGTAGAGCATTAATTCAAAAGAAGCCTCGCTCAGATGATGAAACCATTACAACATTGTTCCAGGAAATAAAATCAACTGCAGCCGATTCCTTGGTTTTATTAGGAAAGATGGCCTATTTTGTGATCTGCAATGTTTAAATCAATTGAACAATAGTGAAATCACTCCCTTGAAATGGCTATTACACAGCTTGCAACCTTTTGTTCAAGAGATTAAGTTTGCATCTCCTCGCATTATCTCCTTGTAATTGGAAAACCTTCATTTTGACAGAGAAAATGTGCCAGTATCCCTGTGAGCTTTGCCACAAGCCAGTGCAGAATGCCATCTGGTGGATGCATGCCCCAGTCAAGCAACAGCCTCCTGTCGGCTTGTATCTGGAACTTTGCAACAGAACAACTAATAGCATCTTAAGCTCCATTTGTCTAGCTCGCTAGTGCTCTTGGCAGAGGTCATAACCAGCAGTGGTTTTGTTGATTTGCTGCATCAAATATAATTAGGTTAAAGCACTCACTGACAGAGGCTCTGATAATGGCATAAAAGCCTCAGGCTTAAATTTACCCATTGTGTCAAATTTAAGTTTAGGTCAACAGAGACATACTAATTTCATCACTGGAACAATAGAACTTAATAATTTTTAAACATGCTTATTTGGGATAACAAGATTTCCTTTTCTTTGGATCTCATAATTGTCTCATGTTTTTCCTTTTATTTTATTTTTCAATC
The DNA here is from genome assembly GCA_004363435.1 of Platanista minor. Classification (NCBI taxonomy): domain Eukaryota; kingdom Metazoa; phylum Chordata; class Mammalia; order Artiodactyla; family Platanistidae; genus Platanista; species Platanista minor. Next base: position 6,417 of record RJWK010067817.1, read on the forward strand.
TTTGGTTTCCAATGAAGTGGTTGGTATTTCTTGCTAGGAAAGATAGTGTCATAGTACATGGGCTATACACCCCTTCCAAACCTTACATTTGAGTGCCTTGTGGAAAATGCTGAGATGCTTTTATCAGATTACATCAAATAACTTTGAACATTAACAGTTTCATATTCAAAGGGTAGAGGTAACATTATTACTGACCCTTTAATCCTTGCTTACTGGAAGACTCCAGTAGTGTCAGAAGCCTCTTTATAAATGAGTAAGTTTCAGGCTCTGAGTAAGATGGAGAAACCATTACTTTGGGTTAAACTTAGGGCAAAGCTGGGCCCAGAGCACAAGATAGACTTCAGCTGCTATTAAGAGTCAAAAGAAAAATACAAAAAAAGAATTTCTGCAGAGAAGGAAAAATTCAGCAGATATAAGGTTTAACAGTTTCCTGCATAAATGGTGTAAAACAAGTCAGCAGGGGTCTTTGCAAGAGAAGGAAAGCTTGGACTTGGTCTCAGTGGGGTGGTAGTACTTCCCTGAAATGCCTGGGCTGATGATCCGGATGAGGCTTTTTAAAGAACTAGCAGAGGAGTGAAGTATGATGTCACATGCAAAATAATAATATGTGAAATGCATTTTTTACTGACTTTTACATTTCCTTGCACTTCCATGGATTCTCTAATATCCCTCCAATACTAGAGCTTGCAAAGAAACCGCTATGAAATTTCCAGGGGGTGGCAGTGATTTCTGTGGACTTGCGGAAGCTGTCTTAGTTTGAGTGTTCCAGGTATGCTGCTTTTGATAAAAGCAATAGCCATATGTGAGAATGAGGTTAAGTAAGTGTTTATTTGAGGATTTAATATCGCACACACTCTAGGAATAAAGCAATTATCGTGCTGTTAATTTCATATTCATGTATGACTTATTTATTTGTTGTTTACCTCTCTGCATAATGAAAATACCATGGAAATCTGCTGCTTCTGGTGCTGTAATTTTAAATGATGCTAAACGTTATGTATAATTTTAAGTTACAGATTGCTATTTCCATTCTATTTTAAGTACTATATGTATGAGAAGCCCCTATTTTTTGCAGAATGCTTTTTAAGCAGAATCAAAGCATAATTGTCTAAGTAATTACCGAATAGGTAAATAGATCAGAACATGAGTTCTAAGCATTATATTTTGAACCATGTAGTAATCTGAGCCATATATATACATATTATTATACAAATACATATATTATACAAATATAATCAGAAGATAACAGCACATTGACCCTACTGATAAATTATTTGTATCTGTTTATTTGTAATATCATGGCAGAGTCAGTGTTTGGTGAAGTGGTTCTGAAAGTTTCAGGGCACTGCAGTTTTCATCTATTTACATGACATGATATTTTTAAAGAACTAGTCACTGGCAGAATTCTAAGCTAGTTCATCTTCTGGGGATATAACTAAGAAAAAGAAAAAGAAATTCATATCCAATGTACATGAAGTCTCTCTCCAGTCTGGGAATCAACTCAAGTTACATCCCTCAGATTCCACTTCCTGAACCTTTCTTATTCTTCTCTGCTTAATACCAGATCCATATCTGGAACCAGAATAGTGTGCTATCCAAGTTCGTCTAAATATTTTATTTATTCAACAAGTATTACTGTGTGCCCGCCATATGCACAGATAAGGTCCCTACTCCTGGGTGGCCGTGTTCAGATTGAGAAGATAACACACAGATGGGAAATACTGAATAAATCATACTGCAGGTCAGTATACATTTAAATACTCTAAAGGCAGAAATTGTTGAGGAAATTCATTGCTGAACAGCCTTAACACAGCCTGCAAAGCTTGGTATGTGCCAGTTGTTCAATCTCCATTGTTATTTACAAAAGTGAAGCTTTGAATTAAGAAAAAATAAAAAAGCACCATCTGCCTACCCGAGTAATAATGCTTGGTTTTATTCCCAAGCATATCAACCACTGGCTTGGCATTTTAACTAACTGAAGCACTTTTCTCATTAGAGTGTGTCTGTGTCTACAAAGGACCTTTTTTGACTGGTTGCTCATTTTAACATTTCTGCCCCCTGACTCAGCCTTTTGATGAACATGAAGCTTTCCATTTATTAGTGTGGTCAGCTTGTCAAATGACCCTTGCATTCTAGGTAGCTCATGTGCAGATTGTTGGCCTTTGACAGTTACTTATTCAATCAATCCTTTTAGCAATTGATTGACAGCTTAATCAATATTTATACTGAGTTTCTATTTTCTGTGGACCCAAAGGACATATATACATATATAGCTCTTTAAAGGTGCAAAGGACTGCAATACGATACCCGCGCAAAACTAAATTTCAGTCAAAGAAAAAGTACGTAAAAAATACTCGATTTTAAGCAGAATTTCTAATTGCCAGATTGAATGTTACACTGAATATATGTTACATTGAATATATTCATTCAGTCAATCATTTACTCAACAAATATTTATTGAATGTTGTGATGTGCCGAGTACTCTGTGATTCACTGGTGATATAAAGATGAATAAATCATGCATGGTGCCTGCCCTGCCCTATATAAATTTAGAGCAAGTAGATACAGCTGTCAGCTAGAACCTTGTTACTTAAAGTGTACCTGAGGGCTGGCAGCAGCAGCATCACCTAGGAGCTTGTTAGAAATGCATAATCTCTCGCTTCATCCAGAAATATTGAGTCAGAATCTACATTTTTAACAAGATGCCCACGTGACTTGAAGTGTGAAAGGCCAGAAAGATTAGGGAATGCTTTATAGAGAAGCTGAAATAAGTAGAAGTCACCAAGTTTTATTAAAAGAGGAAGGAAGACACATTTAGGCAGGTTATAGTGCTTTCTTGATCGGTTTGGGCTGCTGTAACAGAATATCATGGACTTAGGTGGCTTATCAACAACAGAAATTTCTTTCACACAGTTCTGAAGACTGAGAAGTCCAAGATCAAGGTGCCCAGCAGATTTTGTGTCTGTTGTGGGCCCACTTCCTGGTTCATAGACTGAGTCTTCACACTGTGTCCTCACATAGCAGAAGGGGCAATGGGACTCTTTGGGGTCTTTTTGATAAGGGCACTAATCCCATACATGATTAGGTCTGCTCCTATGACCTAATCACCTCCCAAAGGCCCCACGTTCTAATATCATCACGTCAGTGATTAGGTTTCAGCATATGAAGTTTTGTGGGGGTAGGGTGGGGATCACATTCAGTCTACAGCAGAGAGGATTAGCTATAAATCTAAAACATGACTCAAGATGTAAAGTTTTGGAAGCTAGTTGGAAATAATACTTTAAGAAATGATGGGAAATGACCCAGTAATTGGTTAATGATTCACAGGGAGGAGTAGTGATAAAGTATGATAATATGAGATTCAAGGCTGAGAGGAGGCAGAACGATTTAGATTCTAGACTAGAAGTAGGGAGGCATTGCCAATGGTAATGCAGTGTCTGAGGATGGGGCTTCCTTATCCAGAGCATGTCGAGGCAACCATTAATGTTTTCAAAGGTGATTTTTAAATTAATCTTTGGGGCTGATATTTTTTGAATCCTAAAATTGTAGTGAAAGTCAATAATAGGTATAAATCAAGCTATAGCATCTTATATACACCAATTTTTCTAAAACACCTATAACTTATTAGACCTTAGATATGGGAAAAAAGGAGTTATCCAGTAAACTGGATCAGTAATCTTGCTTCAAAATTAATGGAGAATGTTATTTCGGAGAAAAAGGCTCTTTACATCTTTATCTACATAGAGTTGTGTCTTTATAATCAAGCGAGGTCCTACCAAGATTGTGAGAAAATGAATTTTATCTGTGGCGCCTTAATCATGCTGTTTCCCTCCGCTCAGCTGTTGCAGTCTCGAACACACAAAGAAAGAAAGATACCATTGTGGCAAAAGTCAATGAGGCTATTATTGAGGGACTGGTGACCTTCTCAACGGCATCTTTTTGAATCATACTCTGTCACGTGGTTTCTGTCCTCTTGTGAGGGCCGTCCTCTATGCAGGGATGCTTCCATTCTCAAGTTTGAAAGCATTTGGGGTGGGGACAATTCTGTGTAACCCAATTAATCCTGTGACAATGGTAAAAAATTTACATTGGCTTATTAGGCCCTTAAGACTGCTTCTGCAAATGACTTCATTTCTGAGAGGCTTTAAAAATGACATCCATCCAAAAGAAAGATTAAAAACTAACCAAAAAAAAAAAAAAACAAAACAACATCCATATCTCACGTTTTATGGGCATCTGTTAGTGTGGCATCCAGTGTGCTTTACACACATGACTTATCTGCACATAAACCTGAGCTGACAGGGAGAAGCCTGCAGCTTTCCAGTAAATGACAGACTTAATCAGTGAGACACAGAGCCCAGAGCAGTGTCCCGGACAAAGTTTACCTTACAAAGCTCAGAGAACACCATGTGAACGTTTTCAACGCTGCTGTTTCCAATGTGCACAATTGTTAGAAGTTATTCTTTTCTCTGAAGAGAGTGTCTCAAGACAACTTGTTGGATAAGTCCAGGATTTTTTTTCTTCACCAGTAAGTATGGGAAGCTGGAGATGTGAGAGTGATGATGCGGGGGTATGGAAGAAGGGTTTTCTGGCTGGAAATGGGGTCCATTGGTGAAATTTTTGTTGCAGACTGAGATTAATTGATCTAATCATTTGAAATGATATTTTCAAAGTGATAATTTTTTTTTCATCTTTTTGGAGTATAATTGCTTTACAATGGTGTGTTAGCTTCTGCTTTATAACAAAGTGAATCAGCCATACATATACATATGTTCCCATATCTCCTCCCTCTTACATCTCCCTCCCTCCCACCCATCCCGGCGATCACAAAGCACCGAGCTGATCTCCCTGTGCTATGCAGCTGCTTCCCACTAGCTATCTATTTTACGTTTGCTAGTGTACATATGTCCATGCCACTCTCTCACTTTATCACAGCTTACCCTTCCCCCTCCCCATATCCTCAAGTCCATTCTCTAGTAGGTCTGTGTCTTTATTCCCGTCTTGCCCCTAGGTTCTTCACGACATTTCTTTTTTTCTTAGATTCCATATATATGTGTTAGCATACGGTATTTGTCTTTCTCTTTCTGACTTAC
>RJWK010067818.1:0-11509 GCA_004363435.1 Platanista minor
TGTACACACTGATGTGTATAAAACTGATGACTAATAAGAACCTGCTGTATAAAAAAATAAATAAAATAAAATTCAAGAATTAAAAAAAACCAGATAAAGTGTTATTTGTAAAGCAGATGCAGTACATATATACAATGGAATATTACTCAGCCATAAAAAAAGAATGAAATTTTGCCATCTGCAACAATGTGGATGGACCTGGAGGGGATTATGCTTATTGAAAGAAGTTAGGCAGAGAAAGACAAAACTGTATGTTTTCACTCATATGTGGAATCTAAACAATTTTTAAAAACGAGGGACTATAACGAGATAGAGGTAGATTCACAGATACAGAGAACGAACTAGTGGTTACCAGTGCAGAGGGGGTGAGGGAAGGGGCAAGATAAGGGAAGGGGATTAAGAGGTACAAACTACTAGGTATAAAATAAAAAAGGTACGGACTTCTGATACTATGTATAAAATAGATAACTAACGAGAACCTACTGTATAGCACAGGGAACTCTGCTCGATGCTCTGTGGTGACCTAAATGGGAAGAAAATCCAAAAAAGAGGGGATATATATGTGTATGTATAACTGATTCACTTCTCTGTACAGTTGAAACTAACACAACATTGTAAAGCAACTATACTCCCATAAAATTTTAAAAAGAAATCATAAAGAAATACAGAGCCTGCAGATGTTAAATAAAAATATTGTAGGAGAATAAATAACTTTTTTTAACTAATAAATTTCCATAAATTTTTTAATGCTTAAATAGTAGTAAAATTACTACCTAAGTAAAATTTACCTCTCCTTTCATTAAAAAAAAAATACAAGGAAGTAATATACAATGCAGGAAATATAGCCAATATTTTATAATAACTTTACGTTATCTATAAAAAGACTCTCTATGTTGTACACCTGAAACTAAGGTAACATTGTAAGTCAACTACGCCTCAATAATAATAATAAAAAAGGTTATAAAGAGAAGATAAAGGGTCACCCTTCCAGAACTGACCCTGCCCATGTGCTCTGGCTGCTGGACGTTGAGCTGGGATCCAGGGAGTGCTCTGACGCTAAAAGGGACCTGAGACACATTTAGGTGCAAGAACCTCCTCTCTGTAGCAAGCCAAGCAGCAAGCCTGTCCCTCTTCTTCCAAATCTCCATGCCCAGCTTTTTTTAAAAAAATATGATTAATAAAACACATAACGGGACTTCCCTGGTGGTGCAGTGGTGAAGAATCTGCCTGCCAATGCAGGGGACACAGGTTCGAGCCCTAGTCCGGGAAGATCCCACATGCCACAGAGCAACTAAGCCCGTGAGCCACAACTACTGAGCCTGCGCTCTAGAGCCCATGAGCCACAACTACTGAAGCCCACGTGCTTAGAGCCCGTGCTCCGCAACAAGAGAAGACACCGCGATGAGAAGTCCATGCACCGCAACGAAAAGTAGCGCCCGCTCACCACAGCTAGAGAAAGCCTGCGTGTGGCAACAAAGACACAACGCAGCCAAAAATAATAAATAATATATTTTTAAAAAAACACATAACATAAAATTTACTATCTTAACCATTTTCATTGTACAGTTCTGTATCAAGTCTAGTCACATTGTTTTGCAACCAGTCTCTGGAATCCTTTTCATCTTACAAAACTGAAACTCTATATCCATTAAACAATAACTCCCTATTCTCCCCTCCCCTATCCACTGGCAACCACTATTCTACTTTCCATTTCTATGACTTTGATTACTCTAGATAGCTCATAAAAGCAACATCATACAGTATTTGTCTTTCTGTGACTGTCTTATTTCATTTAGCATGATGTCCTCAAGGCTTATCCATGTTATAGCATGTGTCAGAATTCCCTTCCTTTTTAAGGCTGAATAACATTCCATTTTGTACATATATATGCCACATTTTGTTTATCCAGTCATCTGCAGATGGACACTTGGGTTGATTCTACCTTTTGGCTATCGTGAATAATGCTGCTGTGAACATGGTTGTGCAAATATCTCTCCAAGACTCTGATTTCAATCCTTTTGGATATACACCTGATGGAAGAAATATTATGATTTCCATATACTGAAGTATTGAAATTTCCATATATTGAAGTCATTCTGGCTTATACATGATTTAACTTAAAGTTTGTGCCTGTTTTGTGGCCTATTTAAACATACCTTGGACATCTGCTTTAACCATTTAAGAAAAGGTGCATTGTCCAGAAGTAAAGAATGCCCATTTTTAAAGATAGAGATAAATGCCTTCCTTCCTGGGATGCCAATGCTGGTACTCCTTCGATGATAAAGCTCTCTTCCCAAGCATCAAGGCCATACTGACTCGCTGTGACATAATGATCTGTCTTTTTTCAAACCTTGAAGGAATGTACCACTGTCATTTTTGATGTTCTTAGTTTTGACAAGATATAAAACTGTGCTGAAAACCATGCTTCACAGTTCCTCAGAGCTGTTTGAGAGCCTGTCTCCTGGGATGTAGTCCTCAGTTTGGCTCAAATGAAACTCTCTTCTATCCTTATTATAGATTGGTTATTGATTACTTCCATTGACATACCCGGAAGCAGGGTTGCTGGATCATAATGACAATTCTATCTTCAGTTTTGAGGAACCTGCATACTGTTTTCCACATGGGCTGCACCATTTTACATTCTCACCAACAGTGCCCAAGGGTTCCAATATCCCCACATCCTCAATGATGCTTGTTCTTTTCTTTTCTTTTTTTATAGCAGCCATTCTAAAGAGTGCGAGGTGATATCTCATTGCAGTTTTAAAAAATTTATTTTATTGAAGTATAGTTGATTTACAATATTGTGTTAATTTCTGCTGTACAGCAAAGTGATTCAGTTATACACATACACACACATGCACACATATACATAGTCTTTTTCATATTCTTTTACATTCTGATTTATTACAGAATGTAATAAATATATTGAATATATTTCTCAGTGCTGTCCAGTAAGATTTTGTTGTTTATCCATCCTATAGATAATAGTTTGCATATGCTAATCCCAAATTCCCAATCCATCCCTCCCTGCTCCCCCTTGGCAACCACAAATCTGTTTCTGTTTCATAGATAGGTTCATTTGTGTCATATTTTAGATTCCACATATAAGTGATATTATATGGTATTTGTCTTTCTCTTTCTGACTTACTTCACATCGTATGATAATCTCTAGGTCCAGCCAGCACTGCAGTTTTGTTTTGTTTTGTTTTGTTTTTTGCAGTTCACGGGCCTCTCACTGCTGTGGCCTCTCCCATCGCGGAGCACAGGCTGCGGACGCACAGGCTCAGTGGCCATGGCTCATGGGCCCAGCCGCTCCGCGGCGTGTGGGATCTTCCCGGACCGGGGCACGAACCCGTGTCCCCTGCATCAGCAGGCGGACTCTCAACCACTGCGCCACCAGGGACGCCCAGCACTGTAGTTTTGATTTGCATTTCCCTAATGATTAGTGATGTTAAGCAACTTTTCATATGCTTGTTGGCTAAAGGACTATTCAAGTCCTTTGTTCATTTTTAAATCAAGTTATTTGTTTGTTTGTTTGTCGTTGCTGAGTTGCAGGAGTCCTTTACATACTCTGGATACTAATCCTTTAACAGATATATGATTTACAAATGTTTTTCTCCCATTCCATAGGTTACCTTTTCACTGTGTTGATTGTGTCCTTAGATACACATGCCCCTCTCTACTGGGGGCTCTCTGCTTTCTCACTTAAATTTCCTTTCATGTTTATTTGAATCTGATTTCACCTATCTCAATATTGTGGGGAGGCTGCAGAGATGGGAGGAGATGGTAAGATTAATTCTGGCTCCCAATCTTCAGGTCCCTGAACCTGATCCCATCTGTTCTTTACCCTTCCCCATCACTATTTCTTGGTGTCCAGCACCAGGTGGATGCAGCCCTTCTCCAGGGTCCTTTGAGTCTCAGGATCAAGAAACCAATGCTGGGAATTCCCTGGCAGTCCAGTGGTTAGGACTCTGTGCTTCCCTTGCAGGGGATATGGGTTTGATCCCTGGTCAGAGAACTAAGATCCTGCCTGCATGCCACACAGCATGGCCAAAAAAAAAAAAAGAAAGAAAGAAAAGAAAAGAAACCAGTGCTTTCTGGAGTTCAGTGCTCTGGGGGTTCAGCTTTGGTTTATTTGTCCAAGAGATCTTTAGTTGTTGACAAATCTAAGCAGGACTCTGTCTGACCACACCTTTCCCTACTGTGACAGTGACAAAGTTTTCCTCCTGACCTTGAAGGCTGGGAAACAGGGACTGGGGCCTGCCTGGCAAGGAAGCAAGGAAGCCCTTGTTTGTGGAGAGCAGAGCCTTTTATAAAAGCCCTTTCAGGGACTTCCCTGGGGGTGCAGTGGTTAAGAATCCACCTGCCAATGCAGGGGATGTGGGTTCAATCCCTGGTCTGGGAATATCCCACATGCCGCGTAGCAACTAAGCCTGTGCACCACAACTACTGTGCTCTAGAGCCCGTGAGCCACAATTACTGAGCTCACGTGACGTAACTATTGAAGCCCGCGTGCCTAGAGCCCTGCAACAAGAGAAGCCACTGCAATGAGAAGACTGCACACCACAAGGAAGAGTAACCCCCACTTGCTGTAGCTAGAGAAAGCCCATGTGCAGCAACAAAGACCCAGAGCAGCCAAAAATAAATAAATAAAATAAATAAATTTATAAAAAAAAATTTTTTTTAATGGAATACATACATTCATATTTTGGGAATTCCCTGGTGGTCCAGTGGTTAGGACGCCGTGCTTTCACTGCCGTGGATCTGGGTTCAGTCCCTGGTTGGGGAACTAAGATCCTGCAAACCGCAAGGTGCTGCCGAAAAGAAAAAAAAAGAAGTCATACAGTCATATTTTATTCATCATTTTCAGACATTATCAGCTTCCCTTTAGATTATGATTTAGCTATAACGTATACTGGGAAGTTTTAGGTCTCTCAAATCAAATGTGATTATAATTTAAAATTAAATCAATATTCAGTGTTTACATTAGAATGCTTATGTATATACTTATAGTTGGGCATCGTGGTATATGATGATTATGATTCCTTTATTTTGATTAAAGTTAGTAATTGCCTTGTTAATTTAGTTTTCTTTGTATACATTATTAACCTGTCTCACACCATGTATAGTACAGTTTTCCCAGAGTTTGTTGACATCGGGTGCTCTGTCATTTCCACATCATTTCTTGGAGACCTTCATTTTCCTCCATCCTGGAGACCTCCAATCTCGTTCAGTCTAGGCTAGTTGCTCTCCAGGCCTGCTGCACAGCTGTCATCCTGGCACTTCCTTGGTGTTCCCTTTGCCCTTCTCTGAGTTGGGTCTTATGTCTTCCTCCTTGGTTTACTTCCTCTCTTTTGGTGGAGCACATTTACCAACAGAGGGCTAGTTATGACAGCCCTCAATATGATTGCCTTATGAGTCAGATGCTCCACTGTGGAGGGGTTTCCCTTTACATCTGGAGCATAGTTATCATCTTGATACTTACCTTCATCATCATTCTGAAGATTTCCCTCCCTTCTCTTCTGGGTTGGATCTCCTATTTCTTGTGTCCATTTCTTGTCTCTTATTTTACATCCTCATTTTGGTAGAGCACAACTTTTAATAGCTTGTTGTGAAAGGATATATGAAGTAAACTTTTTGAGAACCTGTGTATCTGAAAATGCCTTATTCTACCTTCACACTGGAATGACAGTTTGGCTGGTAATAGAATTCTTGGTTGGAAACAATTTTACTTCAGAATCTTGAAGTCACTGCTCCATTGTTTTCTTGCTTCAAGTGAAATCTAAAGTCCTTTTGATTCCTGATCTTATGAAAACTGTTTTTTTTCTCTTTGGAAACTAGTAGGTCATCTTTTTGTCGCTAAGGCTTTAAAATATGACAATAATGTGCCTTGGAGTGGGTCTATTTTTAACAATTCTGCTGGACATTTAGTGGGCTCCGTCAACCTATAAGCACACATCCTCCAATTATGAGACATTTTCTTGAATAATTTCAATGCTGTTTTCTTCTCTATTTTTTTTTTCTTCTCTTTTTGGATTATTTGGTTTTTCAGGTCACTGGGCAGTCTCTCTAAATTTATTATCTTTTCTTCCACATTTTCTGTTTCTTTTTCTTTTTTCTTTAGTATCTTGGAGATTTCCTCAACTTTCTCTTGAGCTTTCCATTTCTACTATCATGTTTTTTGTTCTCTTAATGCTCTTTTTCTGATAGCATCCGGTTCTTGTTTCATGGACACAATATCTTCTCTTATCCTCTGATAATATTGATGATAGTGATTACTTTTTGAAGTTTTCTTTTCCCTGCCTAATTTCTATTTCTTCTGAGTTTTTTTGTTTTTCTGTTTGTTTGCTTTAGTCTCTATCATCAGTGTTAGAGGATTTTCTCAGAAGCCAGTAATCTGTGCATTTTGTTATGATTAATAATGGGGAAACAAAAGCAAATTAAATGCTCTGAGTCATCTGTGAGTTTCACTATGATGACCTGGCTTGGTCATTTGTTTGGAAATGTCTCTATCTTTAGATCTTTCCTCTTTAGCTGTTCAGATTACTCAGAAAAGACTCTTCAAGTCTTCCAACTAGAGGATATAGGTTTTACTTCTAGCATTCTGGGATCCCAGTAGGAGGAAAAGAGGGTCTGAACTTTCAGCATGTATAAATAATTAGTACATATAATATATAATTTCACCTTTCAGTGTAGCCCTCAACTGTGCCAGTCGACCTTCCCCCCTTCGAAGACCTTCTATTATTCCTTGTTTTAAGAATAAACACCCACTCATCTGTTGGGGTGTATGACGGGCAGTCATCCCATAGTGTAGAGTAGCAGAGGGGATTTGGCATCTAAGTACTTCTCAGCTTTCACCCAATCCTCTTTATTTTATTTTATTTATTTATTTATTTTTGCGGTACGCGGGCCTCTCACTGTTGTGGCCTCTCCCGTTGTGGAGCACAGGCTCCGGATGCGCAGGCTCATTGGCCATGGATCATGGGCCCAGCCACTCTGCGGCATGTGGGATCCTCCCGGACCAGGGCATGAACCCGTGTCCCCTGCATAGGCAGGTGGACTCTCAGCCACTGTGCCACCAGGGAAGCCCATCCAATCCTCTTTATTTTAAATTTTACTTCCACCCCATCTCCAATTCCAGATATACATACTTGTGATTTCCAGTTACTGGGTATTTTGAGGATTCTATGGTGAAAATGTAGTTGGTTCCCCACTATCTCAGAATTCTGCTTCTCTATTCTGTTAAATCACTTGGGCCATATGCTCAACATTTTCCAAAATGCTGCTGTTATTCCCCCATCTCCAAGTCTTCTCCCCTTCCTTACTTTTAAAAAGTATATGTCTTTTGGGACTTCCCTGGCAGTCCAGTGGTTAAGACTCCGAGCTCACAATGCAGGGGTCACAGGTTCCATCCCTGGTTGGTCAGGGAACTAAGATCCCTACGTGCTCCGAGGCATGGCCAGAAAAAAAAAAAAAGTAAATGTCTTTTAAAATCTGTTTACTGTTCTTTTTTTTTTTAAACATCTTTATTGGAGTATAACTGCTTTACGGTGGTGTGTTAGTTTCTGCTGTATAACAAAGTGAATGAGCTATACATATACATATATCTCCATATCTCCTCCCTCTTGTGTCTCCCTACCTCCCACCCTCCCTATCTCACCCTACCGTTCTTTTTAATGGGACTTTGATGGAAGTGAGATTAGTTGCATGTGTTGAATCTGAATTCTAACCTGGAAGTAACTCACTTTTCAAATTTAACTCCTCCTCCCCCCTTTAATTTGGAAGTTATAAAGCCTATTTCTCTTCTTTTTGAATGTTAACCCTTTGACATGCGTGCTTTACACAAAATTTAAAATTATTCAGTATCTCTGTCATTCCCCTTAACACCAATCACCCCCTCCCATCTAACACGTAACTGTGGTCCATTATTTTGATTCTGTTTATTTTTTACAGCCTCCCTTCCAAGTTAAATATTGTCATTATAAAACTGGTTTGTACAGTTAATGTTTGCCTTGATTTACCCACTTGCCTACCAATTTATTGATACACGACTCCTTTTCCCATCCCAAACCTGCTTTTTGGGATCACTTATCCTACACTGATAAGTGATCCCACTTATTATGAATCTGATTATCTGTGTGTCCTTCTGAATTCTAGATATTCCTCAACCAATATCTCTTCAAAAACTGTCTCTTTCCAAGCACCCCTGGTGGCGCAGTGATTGAGAGTCTGCCTGCCGATGCAGGGGACGTGGGTTCGTGCCCCGGTCCGGGAAGATCCCACATGCCACAGAGCGGCTGGGCCCGTGAGCCATGGCCGCTGAGCCTGCGCATCCGGAGCCTGTGCTCCGCAACGGGAGAGGCCACAACAGTGAGAGGCCCACGTACTGCAAAAAAAAAAAAAAAAAAAATTGTCTCTTTCCATTCTCTTTAGACTCTACTCCCAGAATCCAAATTAGACCTATGTTAGATTTCATATTTTATTCTGTTTTCTAGGTTTCTTATCCTCAATATTATTTTTCACGTTTTATTTGCCTCTGGGCCGAGTTCTGGGTATTTCTTTAGTTCTGTCTTCAAAAATATTCTCTTCGTTTTAATCTAATCAACACAGATACATGTTTAGTCCGTCCTCTGGATTTAGTTTACTTTTATAAAAAAATCAAAATAAAACATGTATGTGAAATATTTGTTTGAGATGAGAGGGTAAAGGTGGTAGAGAGGGTAAAATATATGTGGCTGAAATAATGTTTTAGAAGATGGTATCTACTTAGCATGCTAAAAAGAAGGAAGGACCCAGGAGAAAGAAAGTAAGAAAGAGAGGGAAGGAAGGAGGGAGGGAGGGAGAGAGAGAGCTCAGACATTTTATCGTTCTTCCATGTGGAGTAAGTATGACCCGTAAGCATCTGTTGGATCATCTGTTGTTAGTCAAGGTTCTTAATTGCCATCTACAGCATCCACTCTAGCTGATTTAACCGTAAAAACGTTTATTAATGGATATAAGGTGGCTAAAGAATCTCTGGGAGGACCAGAGAACTGAGCACGGAAATTAAACTATCAGCCCAAAACAGCCAGAAATAACATGAGTAGGAAAAATCCCTAATCATGCCCCAGGATTTTCCAGGAGAAACACTACTAATGCCACAGTTCATTGCCTAATCCTTATAACACTAAGTTTAGACCCTGGAACTTAATTCTTATCTAACACCCAAAGGAACGGGATAGCTGTGCTATTGTGTTTTACAGAATTTCCAAACTTCCAGCCTGTGGTCTATAGCTCACATTGCTCTCCTGTGGGTGCCTGTGCTTGAGGGGGACTAGGTCATTGCAGTTGCATGAGAGTCTAGAAAATGTAGACTCTTCTGGCCTCTAAAATACGGGAAGGTAAGATAGAAATGGCTTGGAATGGTGCTGAGTGAGCTGGTCTATAGCATCTGCCATACATGGACTTTTATGTCTTGGTGATAAGAGAAGCAGAGTGTATTTCCATTCAGGGGGTCAATGTCCAGTAGTGGTACCAACAGCAGGGTCCATGTCCAACAGTGTTCTGGTCACAAGGGTGACAAGCTGTGTCCCAACTAGAGAGTTTTTGGGCAAGCCTTGGCTGTGGTTCCTGATTATTTTCCAAGCCTGGTTTTCCAGCCTTCCATTCAATTCTGTGCATCCCTTGATGACCTTTTAGGGAATTTCTATATTTTAATTAAAAAAAATTTTTGGCCACGCTGCACAGCTTGTGGGATCTTAGTTCCTCGACCAGGAATCGAACCGAGGTCCATGGCAGTGAAAGTGCCGAGTCTTAACTGCTGGGTCACCAGGGAATTCCCTAGAGAATTTCTATTTAGGTTTGCTAACATCAGTGTCTACTGCTGCCAATATAACCCTGACTCACACTTACCTCAATCTTACTTTTTTTTTTTTCGATACGCGGGCTTCTCACTGTTGTGGCCTCTCCCGTTGCGGAGCACAGGCTCCGGACGCGCAGTCTCAGAGGCCATGGCTCACGGGCCTAGCTGCTCCGCGGCATGTGGGATCTTCCCGGACTGGGGCATGAACCCGTGTCCCCTGCATCGGCAGGCAGACTGTCAACCACTGCGCCACCAGGGAAGCCCTTTTTTTTTTCTTTTTTAAAAAAATATTTATTAATTTAATTTATTTATTTATGGCTGCGTTGGGTCTTCGTTGCTGTGCATGGTCTTTCTCTAGTTGCAGCGAGCGGGGGCTACTCTTCGGTGCGGTGCGTGGGCTTCTCACTGCGGTGGCTTCTCTTGTGGTGGAGCACGGGCTCTAGGTGCACGGGCTTCAGTAGTTGTTGGCTCGCGGGCTTAGTTGTTCCATGGCATGTGGGATCTTCCTGGACCAGGGCTCGAACCCGTGACCCCTGCATTGGCAGGGAGATTCTTAACCACTGCACCACCAAGGAAGCCCTCAATCTGACTTTTTACCCAATCATTTAATCCAAATTACTGTAAAGTAATAATCTGTAAAGTAAGATAATAATAATAAAATGTAATAATATTATTATATAATAATCTGTAAAGTAAGATAGAATTCAAAGAGAAACTGGGCGTAGTGGGCATTTGTCTTTTCGCCTGCCTGGCTTCCACTCCTCTCCCTTTGATTTCTTTTGAGGAACCTCTCTTCCCTGGTTCAGTCTATGCAGTGGGGATGGGGTAAGCCAAGGAGAGCCCTGGCCAATCACCACATTCGCTCCTCCTGGTCGGGTGATTTCTTCACAGCCTAGGACTCAAGCCGGGCTAATGAGACTTAATTCTAGTACAATCAATTCTTGTTATTTTACGTTCATTATATTCTATAAAGTTGCCAGGAACACTGAATTAGCCAGTACTGACTACTGTAGGGGAAATAAAAGATTAGGTTCCTGCAAGCCTCTGTTCACATTTTCATCAACCAATCAATACCTAACCTTGTTTATATGTGTTTCTGTTTACACACCTTATTTAATATATTACTGACTCATGGACATTGAACTCACAGCCAACAGCACTATCACTCATACCTGAGAAGACTTATCTAACATACTTATTGTCTCCTTAAGGCACATTGGCAGCCTGCTTGCACTTAGAAACACTAGACAACACTCTAGTACTACACTTGGGGGCCATTTAAAATAGTGAAGTCAGCAAGAAAAAGCACGAAAATGCCCAAAACATGGCACCAACTAGATTGTAAAAGGGATGTTTGTTTATAGTATGAGCTGAGACAAGAAAGCAAAGCTTCATGTTGTTTGACCTCAGCTGGGAACAAGTTGGGCAACTCAAATTTTTCACCACCCTGCACTTGTCCACAAATGACCCTGAAAACATGGTGAAAGTGCCCAGTATTGATTTTGGGGTTACAAATAAATTTTAGCAACTAGGTGAATTCACAAGTCTATGATTCATGAATAATGAGAATTGAGTGTACTTTTGTCGGAACCATTGGAAAGAGGAGCTCTATTTCTGCAGGGCATAGGGCTGGGAGGGCAGGATCTAAGCGGGGGGCTGCTGCTACCA
>RJWK010067819.1:0-11508 GCA_004363435.1 Platanista minor
TCCAATCCCACCCATCCCCTCTGGGTGGCAGGCGACTCAGGGGCCCTCAGCAGCCTTCAGTTTGGCAGGAGATGGGTGTGGTGAGGAGAACTTCTCTGCAGAAGTTGAACTACTCAGGGCAGACTGCAGGTAGACCGTCTTGTGGAAGAGTCTGTTGCTTAAGAAAACCACCAAGGAGAAAAGGCGCAACTGGAAAAGGCTAAAAGGCAAAAGAGACCCAACCTGTTAGACCCCCAAGTTGAGCAAAATTGTTTTAATTATTTGACAACTTAATTAACTACTTTCAATTTAAAATGATACAGGGGAAAACAAGACATCAGAAATTTGATCAAGCAGGTACAGAGGTTAGAGACACAGATTAAACAGGCAGCAACTAAAGAATGCACTGGGTCCTGTCAGGAGTGCAGTAGTATCACCATTTGCAGTATCGGGGCTTAGAGGAAATAAAGTTCTATTTTAGATTAATTCTGATTCAAGAAGTACCTTTCTAGGGTACAAACTTCAAGCTATGTCTGAAGATATCATATGCTACATGTATTTCATTTTCAGGAGAGCTTCAAGAGAAAGTTAGTTACGTTAAGATACACACTTAGCATCTACTGGATAGCAAGAACATGCAAGAACCCAAAGCCGACTGGACATTTCTAATAAGTGTATCCTCACTGACTTAACCAAAATTGATCAAAAGATTGGGCTTTTCTCTGAAGTGATAAAGCTTTCAGAGTGCTAGTGTTACTAAAGATTCATTTTAAAATACTTTGTTTTACTGTCATTATCAATAAACTCCTGTAGCCAGAACACATGGCCCACTATTTTTAAAAAGTTGGCCATTCTTACAAAATGAGCTCAACTACAGGTATAAGTGCCTTATTCGGTGAACTGTTACATTTTAAGACTATGTATAATAGCAGCAATTTCTGAAACATATGTGCACATATGCATGGGGAAAATTTTGGGATACATCCCAGAAGTGTTTCTCCCGTTGAACTGTATATTAATAGTTTCCTGCAATGTAAGATTATTTTTAAAAACCCTTAACAAAAATGTCTCATTCATCTAATTGCAGTGTTATGGCCCCAACACTTTAGACCAAAAAAACGTAATACATTTTAGCTAATACTGGCTAATACTTACTATGCTTTGCCAGGGGTCTTTGCTTCATTGGCGCTGATAATGAATAAAGGAAAGAGGATAGAGAATAGGCAGCCACTGTTTAAAAAAAAAGAAATAATTAGTCACCTTCAAAACAGCCATGACTTTGAAGATATTAGAAACCCAAAGTTCTTTGCCTCCAGTGCTAAATATCATGGCTTGATGGACCCTTAATGTATCAAACACATCTTTTAAAAAAAAAAAAGGATTTTTCTAAGCGGTGGCTATGTTTAACACTGTTCCAGGAAGCAAAACAGAAGAAAGAATATGGCATATATGACCATGCAGACTATATTTTAATGCTGAGAATTCCCTGGTGGTCCAGTGGTTAGGACACTGTGCTTCCCCTGCTGGGGGCACGGGTTCGATCCCTGGTTGGGGAACTAAGCATGCTGCAAAACAGGGCAAAAAGAAAAAAAAGCTAACTGACAAATGTCTATGATTATCTGTCAGGGAGAAAAAATCCTACAGACCTCCTGATGGCCAAATAAGAATGCAGAATGCCTAGCACAGAACCAGGCATACAGAAGGTGCTCCCTACACTGAGTATTTTTACCAGTCCCCTTCAAGTCCCTACAGTCAAATTACCTGACAATGTAGGAGGACTGCATTGCTGTGAGGAAAGCCAAGGGCAGACCAAATCCAAAGTAGTAAGGCCAATTCCTTTCTATGTTTGACAATCGCTGGTGCATTTCAATTCCTAAAACAAGGAGCCAATACAATTAGGCTGCGTATTTCCTTTTAGTCAAATGACTAAATATGGTAGACAATTTATTTGAGGTTTGAGTTGTGGGTACAGACCTGCCATTTAGAATACAACTAAAGCATATAAATTAGAATTGTCCAAATCCGATAAAGCTGCTATGCAAAGCTTTTACAACTGAACAATCACAATTTCAAAGCTGGCAGGCTAAGTGAATTCTGAATTACAACACCAGAATCCTTTGTCAGTATTAGTCTTGAACAAAGCAAGAATCAAAAAAAGGCAGCTATCCTCTAGGAATCAATTAACCCCTTTCAACCAACCACACCCAAATATGCCGAGGACTTTCAAAATATCTCCCAAAATAATCTGTATGTACCAACATCAAATTAATTTCTCTAATTCAAAATAATTCGTGCTCATTTATGCCATCTTATGGCTGTCAGAGCTACATGACATTAAGCTCCATAAGGATGATGCTACACTGCTACATTCCCCAGCAACAAAGTTAAGGGTTAACCCCCTAAGCCAAATGTAAGTCCCCTCTTGCCAAAAAGGCTGCTTCATTACAAAGACGGTTTGCCAGGTGCCTAAGTACTGAAGAATTTAAGAAGTCTACTTAGCAGCACCATTTCCAAATTGGGCCTCCAAGTTCTGAGTTTCTTTAGACAGGCTTACCTTTATTGAACCAACGATATTCGAAGCAGTATAGTGAGTAGAGAAGAGACATATGCAGGAGACTAACCAGCTGACCAACAAGATGGATGGGAAAGAGACTCACAAACATCCCCTGAAGAACAAGTATGGAAAATCTTAATTCCAAAGCTTCAGAGACCTGACACTGTTCACCTGCCACTCTGAGTCATCACTCTCTACCTGGATAGCCTGATAGTTGCTTCTCAAGTTACTAAATAGCAGGAGAGTGAAGAATGCTCAGGGTGGCAGGGAGGAGCAGGCAAATTCATGTTTCTTTACCATTTTATGATTTTTAAGTCTCTAGTTGTTTCTGTGAAAAAATGATTTACAAATCATTGCCTCCCATAAACATATCTGCTGAGTATAAATGTGACACCCTGTCTTTGTGAAGCTCCCTCTAGTGAATCTTCTTTTCTTAATCTGCTCCACGTGCCCAGAAGGCCAGTCTCACCTGGAGGAGGAAAAGAGCCTGCAGCAAAAGGTTGAAGAGCATGTCGGCAATTATTTTGCTGACACTAGGGAATGGGTGAGGCTTCCTCCCTGAGACCTCGAAGGCCAGGTCAGCTATATCCTGTAACAGAGAAAGGAGCTCACCAAAACATGAATTAAATGGCCTCAATATCCAGCCCCAAAGCTAAGGCCACTGATCTGCCATGAGACTTGCCAGGGGAGAAAAGCCCCTAGACATCTGGCCATGAGATGCTCTGGAGACCTGAGAGGATAATTCCGTTTTACAAGAGCACAGAGATCACCCACTGGCTGCTTGACCAAGAAAAGTTAAGGCTGTGAAATCGCTCCCTACATGGCCACTAACTTCGCAGGCTGAAACCTGCCACCTGGCGATCCATTATGCCATAAAACCCAGACTCCATTCTGCCCTGGACCTACCTGAAACCAAATTGCATTCACAACTTTGCTAAGCACAAACAGGGGGAGCACCCAAAGAGCACTGAAAACTGACGTGAGGAAAAACTCGAGCCACGACCAAACATCCCCATGTAGTGATGGATCACCTGAGAAAGGCGGAAAGGCTTATTAGTTTAACTGGAGAAATGGAAAACCAGAAGACCAAATATGCAACCCCTACTCCACACACATGTTATCTTTGTTTCCTGCCAGCACATCACTGCACCTATTTCAGAGAGTCTTATTCTTCATAGATACACCAAATTCTGGCCACAACTCCAATTCAGAGTAGCCACGGAGATGTGCTGCTTACCTTGAGACAAACCTGCTTACCAGGTGGTGACTGATATGTCAGTGACCAGCAAGCAGTACACTGTATGCAGGAAACCACCCTGGTTCAAATCCCAGCTATGCCACTTACTAATGGTTTAACCTTGGTAACCAATTTCCTTTTCCTCATCTATAAAATGCTATCTGTAACAATACCCAAAGGGCTGTTGAGAGATTTGAGTTAAAAACATCTAAAGCTGCTGGTACAGAGGAAGCGTTCAATAGACCGAGGGAGACACAGGGAAACACCTCCCACCTCGGCAATGGACATACTTACCAATAATTTGCGCCGTTACTGACTGAAGCACGGGAATAAACACTCGATAAAACAAAAGGAGACTGAACTAAAGGAGAGAGGAAATAAGGTAAACATTAAAAGCCCTTCTTTAAAACAGACGTTCCAAGTTTCAGTGTAATTATTTTCCAGATGGAAGTGCCTTTGACAAATTAGGAGCCCTGAAGTGGTACCAAAACTGGACTCCGTTCTCTTTCCCAATTCTCCAGCTGAGGAGTACAAACCTGACACTGCCTATGAAAACAGTAAAACTTCTGGGGGACTAGAAGAACATTTCAATTAGTAGTCACGCCAAACTACAGGCATCTACTAAGTACACAGTCATATTTTATTAATTAAAGCTAACACCCAAAAACATCTGTGAAATGTTTAGATTAACAAGTTGAATTATACTGAATTTCAAGTCCAAGAAAATACTTAACTATTTGTTCTTCAAAGTACTCAAATTTCACTTAAGCCTGTATTGGTTCTCAGTCAGCTGTAGGCAACCTTCTGGTATGAGTTTCAATAGTAATCAATTCGAGGACATTGCTATGACCAGACAAAGGGAGAACCTTGCCCATATCCATCTCTTTCCCCCCTGAGCCCCCACAGTTGCTCTTAACCAAAATGTCCAGACAATGTCACAAGAAATTGTTACCTATTAACATTAAAACTTGTGAATAAGTCATTTAAGAAACAAGTGTATATTCAGGGCTGTCTATTCCTGACATTTACATACAAGTTTTCTCTGAGTGGGAATAAAATGAGTGAAGGTGCACAGAATCCTGAGTCACGGCCTTAAGCACGTATTAGCAGGTGAAAGCTACCTGTCTCAGTTTCAAGAAGACAGTTGAGAACCATGAACACCAAAATAATCTGAATAAAGATGCTTATAAGGCACCTGGAATTTGACGAAAAAGAACTTACCCAGAATACTCCACCATTCCAAGCGCAGCACTGAAAAATTCTACTAACAATACGTGGTTCACTGGAAAAGACCACATGTATTTAGCTTAAAAGGCATACATGCTATTTCCATAGTGTCATTCAGTAGCTCTCCTTTTTATATCTTTTGTTGGCATATTATTTTTCCAGCACCTACTGTTCTCCCAATGTTCTCTCCTAATGTCAATAAGAAAAGGCTAAAAATCTTTCAAGAGAAGCAGTTTTTCTTAAAAACACAAACACACAAAAAACTATATTTTCTAAAATCCAGGACCGGAGACTAGAAGAGGATGTCTGAGGTTGTTCTATCAAAATCCACACAGGCTCTCCTAGAAGTACCCACCAATCCAAGTAATTTTTCTATGGTTCTCTATTCACCATCCTGATTTCTTTTAAACACCACAACATTTTGAACAAGGATTACTGCTAGACACCAGTTTAATTCAATGTGAGGGGAGTGGGGGCAAATCACCTGTAACTTTTTTTGGGGAGAAAGTACAAAAGACAAATAATGGGGTATTGAAACTCCAAGTCACTATGCAGTGTCTGAATTCTATACTAAGTTTAATCACTTCCTAAAGTGCCCACAGAAGGGAATTCAGATGTTTTCTGACATCAGCCTCCACTGCTTACCTCTCCTGCTTCCTCTCTATACTCTGGGCTCTCCGCTGAGCCAGGACACTGCTTGCCCTTCTTCGACGCTGCTCCTCTCTTTTTTGCTGAATTCGAGCATCTAGCTTTGAGATGGTACAAATTCCCCAGATGGAGTCTTTGATTCCCTATACACAAGAGGATTATTTTTAAAGAGGGAAGATTTTGGATCAGAAGACTTTCCAATGTTACGTACAGGAAAGTGATGAAATAACAGTGGAAATCATGGTACTTAGTTTGCTACAAAGCTTAGAGGACCCTTGATATTTTTCTATTTTGAAATAGTTCCCAATTCACAGAAGAGCTACAAGAACGGAGAACTCCCTAATACCCTTTCTCGGGATCACCAGCTATTTTGCCACATTGTTATTTATTCTTGTTTGTACATATATATATATATATATATATATTTTAGATCATTTGAGTAGGTTGCTGTGTCATGTCTCTTTACTTTTAATTGTTCAGTGTATATTTCCTAAGAACAATATTGTTCTTAGGAAAAATATAGTTATCTATTAAAGAAATTAAATATTGAAATAGTTTAATCTACAGTCCATATTCCAATTTCCCCATTTGTCCCAGTAATGCCCTCTATAGCATTTTTACCCCTCAAGTATCAGACATCAGTTCAGAATCACTTGTTGTATTTAGCTCTCATATCTCTTCAGTCTCCTTTAATCAGGAACAGCTCCTTAGCGTGTCTTCCTTTATGAAGTATACAGGTCAGTTATTTTACGGGATGCCCTCAATTTAGGTTTGTGTCCTCATGCTTAGGTCCCAGGTTACATATTTTTGGCAGGAATATCACATAAGTGATGGTGTGCCCTTCCAGGTATTACATCCAGGGGCATGTGATGTCTGTCTCACCTTGCTGGTAATGTCAATTTTACATATTCAGTCAAGGTGTTATCCAGCTCCATTGTATGGGTGCAAATTTTTCTCCTTGCAACTAATAAGTAATCTGTGGGCAGACATTTCTGAGACCAGGCAAATATCCTGCTCATCAAGTCCTCTCCCCTAGATTTAGCATCAATTAACAATTCTTGCCCAAACCAATCTTGAATAACATGGTTGCAAAACAGTGGTTTTCTACTCCCTCTAACACTTACCAATACTATAAAGCCAAGTTACTGCCCTCCTCTATACTCTTCCAGTATCAATCTAATGTCTACAAGTACGATCTACATCCTGTACTAAACTAGCAATACTAGGGTAGATTAAACACTGGTCTCAAGAAAGGACCAGGGCTGGACCAAGGCTAATGGAAGACACAAAGAAGTAATCACTGTAAAAGTGTGAAAAGCTGTAGGATAAGAGCACGCCATGTAAGACAGAAACAACATTGTAGTGTAGCTGGAGGAGAATGTCTTTAAACAGTGTATGCTGAGGAAGACGGTTGTTAAGTCTATAAGTCACTGATGGGGGCACTTGCCAATGACTGGAAGAGCCCCAATGGCAGAAAGGTTACTGTTATTACTACAAACATCAGAACTGCCTATTACCCAGTTCAAAGGACTGCACTCATTCATCCACCCACTCCCATATTGAGCATCTTCAATGAGCTAGACAACATATGAAAAAGCTCAGGAAACTTATAACTCAGCAGGAAAAATACACACGTAAACCAAAAGAAAAAAATAAAGAAATAAAAATTTATAGTTTAGTAAGTACCACAACAGATTTATGTCCAAAGTAGAGTGGGAAGGACTAGGGTATTCAACTTCATCAAGAAGCAGAAAAAAAGGGACTTCCCTGGTGGTCCAGTGGTTAAGACTCCGCACTTCCAATGCAGGGGGCACGGGTTCAATCCCTGGTCAGGGAACTAAGGTCCCACATGCCACGCAGCCAAAAAAAAAAAACAAAAACGAAGCAGCAGAAAAAGGCATTCTGGAAGCAATGGCCAACCTGGATTTAAGAATGGCATTTTCACCTATTGTTACGAGCGAAAACAAATTTTAGAGAAAACTGTCAGGATACAGAGAAATGGACAAGTTTATGAAGTACCTGCCGATAGGAGCATAAATTGGAAGCATGCACCTGGTCTTTTATCTATGAGTAATGTTTAATCTTATTTTGCTTTTTAACTTCTAAATCTTCTACAAACAGTTTAAAATTTTAAGATAGTTAAGTTCAAATGGCTTAGGTCCTAGTATGTGCTAGGATGATGACAGCATCCCCACTTCTGAGATACTTACAGTCTAGTGGGGCAGACAGACACACAAAGTTCACGCTGTATAACTGATCCAGGGTTGAAATTTTATCGCACAAAAGGACGTAAGGTATTAAAAGAAGATCACATGAATTCTCTTTGGCCCTTCTAAGATATTCCTTCAATTCCCCCCTCTTTGATTCAAAGGTAATAAACTTTTAAACACTCCCACTCCCCGTCAGAACTGGCCTCTCTCCTGCTCCCGGGAATAGAGCTATAGGGGCTACAACTAGGGCATTAGACCTCAGACAGCCACTATAATGGAATGTTATGCTACTGATCATGTGGGTGACTACATCCTAAACAGATCTCTATGGGACATTTTTCTAGAGCATCATCATCTCCGCCTTGTAGAATGGGAGAATAAGACAGGTCCTACAATGTAGATCCGGACAAAGTAGTTTAGGTAATAGCACTGTACCAATGTTCATTGCTTGGTCTTCAACAACATACCATGGTTACGTACGATGTTAACATTAGGAGAACCTGGTGAAGGATATAGGGGAGTTCTCTGTACAGCCCTGCAACTCTAAAATTATTCCAAAATAAAGTTTAGGAATTCCCTGGCGGTGCAGTGGTTAGGACTCCACGCTCCCACTGCCAAGGGCCAGGTTCAATCCCTGGTCGGGGAACTAGATCCCACAAGCCATGCGGCATGGCCAAAAAAATATATATTGATAAATAAAGTTTTTAAAAAAAAAAAAGAGGGTCTGGGGCCAAGCTGAACAGGGTTTCAATACTACAGACAATCACTAGACAGTTCTCCCAGGCTTCTGCGAGATGCAGGATAATACCTCTCCCTCGGGTAGTGTGGTTTAGAATGAAAACCTGTAGATGAAGAACCCAACAAATGTAATAAAAATTTCAAAAATACCTAAAGGATTTTCTAGTCAGTTCCTGCAGCAAAAGGGTCAAAAGATGACTTGACGTACTCACCCTGGCAAGGTCCTGCAGAAAGGTTTTGACACTGTCAGCCATCTCTTCACCGCCCAAACTATCAACTACACAAAGGAGAGAGAAGTGTCCCCAAATGTCTCATCATGAAGCACCTGGAAACAGACGGAGCATAAGCGGGGAAAAATATTTATCTTCAAGTTACTTCATGTACATTTCTACATGATGACGTTTTCCACATACTTCTCTAATAGGATTGCAGTAGATTCTAGCACTTAGGTCGGTACTAGCACTTAGGTAGACACTAGCACAGTTAACTAAGTGAGGTTATACCTGTAACTACTGAGAAACCTGAAATCAATAAATTTTTAAATCACTTACCACCCTTTCACTTTTACATGGACTAGTAATCTCTTCTCTGGGCCTTGATGTCCCTAACTATCCCTCCTACACGTCCCAAGTACTTTTGAGATTTGAGATCATGAGATGGGTGATAATTACACTTCAATATCCTCCTAAGCAATATTTGCGCTTGATGTTACTTGAATACAAACACAGGAGCAAAATGAAAGTTCTAACAAAAATTACTAAATATGCACTTCATACACAGGGCCCTCCAGCACACAGATAAGTTCAAAGTATGATGTGAAATTTCCCACCAAGACCCCCAAATGTGCCTTCCCTGTTTTCCAACTTTAAATGTATACATATATGTACAATTTTAACAAGCATGCAGGAAACAATGAATTTTAAACTAGGCCAAAAAAAGGTTAAGTCCACGTGTATAAATATTCTTTAACACACTATAGCTTTCCCATTTTATTTATTTCTTAGGTGAATGAGAAATCTAGCTTCATAAAATAATAACTTGAAGGTTCACGTGTATAAGTATTTTTAAAATACTATGCTCCCATGTAATGTCTAAGGTGAATGGAAAACCCATTTTCAAAAATGTAATTAAGGACTTGGGATTCTAAAGTTCTCAAACCTGACTATACCAATCTAGGGTATTCTTAATTTAAGAGATAGACCATAATGACAATTTCACAGGCAGCTTCTATACGCCTCGAATTTCAAAACATAAGCACACTCTCCCTAATGACCACTTCACCAAACTGTACCTTATTGACCCAACTGGACTACTGCCACCCAGAACAGGAAGAGCAGGGAATACGGCAGAGGGAAGGCAACTTGCACAACACTGTATGTACCATCTTCTCCTTGGGTCAAATCCTACACAGATGCACTCACTTCAGGTAGAGAAGTTTCTAGGGTAAGAAACTTTTGTTAATGCTCCCACTTAAAAACAAACAAAAAACACCTGAGTGATAGGATACTCAGTGACAGGTGAATAGTTAATGCTCAATGATGATACATGAGACACTAGTTTCTAAAGATTATCATGGAATCACTTTTAACCTCTACTTCCTCATCTATGAATTAAGGGTATTAAAATTTTTCATAGGTTTTGAGTACAAAGTGCAGTAACATGAAAATAAAAACTTGACTTCTACATAAACATAATCCCATTACAGAATGAGCTAGTCTGGGAGTTTAAGGAAGCCGATTACTTCGTCTGGGTTTCTCACAAGGTGCTGACACAGCTGGAAGCATGTGGGTCCTAATCCAAGGAGAGGAGCTGTGTTACCTGAACCATGGCCATAACAACTGGCTTCTGAAAGTACCAAGTGGCAGGTTACCTAGTGACCAATAGTGGCCTGTGAAGGACAAGTCACTTCAATTTTATATGCAGATCCTATTTGAATTATCCGGAATATCCAGAAATATTATCCGGTTTGACAAGCTCGGGCATGGAGAAAAGCAACCTGCCACGATTTGAGACCAGAGACTGTATAACACGGAGGGAACCCTCCAACTGTGGTGGACGTAAGTGAGATGCATCTGGTTTACAGCATTTCACAGACGGAGGAACTAAATCTCCAAAGTTAAATGGCTTGCCCAAGATTACAGCACGTGAAACGCTACAGCGAACTTCAAAACCCCGGTGTCTGAACCCTCAGTCGGGGCTTTTTACTCAAGCTTTGCGATGAGGATTTTTGTTTAACCCGAGCATCCCATGGGCAAAATGTCTCGTAAGCCAGTAAATACAACTGGCCATCAAATTCCTAAACAGTCACGAGAACTTATTAAGCATCTACTGAGGCACGGTCCTGTACTTTCATTTCTAAGTCACTAAACCCAGAAACCCAAGTCCGGAAAGCAGGAGGCTGTCACATCCCACTCCAGTTTCACTAAAGGTAAGCATCCTCACATCCCACCGGGCTCCCCGGATGCTCAGAGCCCACAGGTCCCTTAGGACCCGTTTCCCCCCAGCTCCTTGTCAAACCCGACTGGAAGCTGGTCTCCCTCCGTAACCACAGCAGTGCACGAGGCGCGGGGCACGCTCACATCCCGTCACGCGGGGAGCTAAAGACAGCCGCGCCGCACCTGGGCAAAGGCTCGCCCGCCAGTGCGGGCTGCGTCCCGCGCCCCGGCACTGCCCCGCCGCCGCAGCACCTTCCCGCCAGGCGTCCCCGCGCGCAGCCCCCGCCCGCACCTCCCAACCCCGCGCTCGGGCCCTGCTGCCCTCACACGCCCTCGCCGCCCCCGCCACCGGGGCCCCTGCCGCGCGCGCAGGCTGCGCGGCGCCAGGGCCTGGCTCGGCAGAACTGCACCTACCCGGCAGCTTTGCCCCCGCGGCTCCAGCTCCGGCTCCGGCCCGGCCCCTGGCACACCGCGGGCACG
>RJWK010067820.1:0-11508 GCA_004363435.1 Platanista minor
TTTACTATCGTCAGCTTTTTCAAGCAGTTAAATTCAGAGTGATAATTTCTGCCAGTACCCCCTTGCATTTCACTCCTGCAAAGTCACAAGTTTTCACTTATACCTTACTTGGCCCATGGAATTAATTATATGTGTGTGTGTGTGTGTGTGTGTGTGTGTGTGTGTGTGTGTTTTCCTTCTGGAAAATCTAAGAAATATGCCATTCGGCCACCTCTCTTCTTCCTTGCTTTACCTGTCTTAGTCCCTCAGGAACAGCTGAAGGCTGTCTCTGCCTGCATCTCTTTTTCTGCCCAGTCATGCCAGGATCAGGAAGCACTTGTAATCCAAGTCAACAGGACCTTAGTGAACAGAGGTGAGGTCCCCAGGCCTCAGCCTCTGCCTGATGCCCTGAAACCTGTCCTACAGCCATGAGCCCACGTGCCAAGTGCCAGGGGAGAACCCTCTGTTCTTTAAACCCACAGATTCATCAATACCTATCATTCCTAACCCTTTCATTGCAAAAAGGTTGCATTTCTGCCTCTCTTTCCGTAGTTAGCAATTTTACTTCCCACCACCACCAGTGATGTGCAAGATCCCCAGCTTCTTACTTGGGATCTTGGTGCCCTCAATTCTGGAGAGTTCTTGAGTTGTTTGTGGTTTCCTATGTTCCCTGCCGATGGTTGGATTTATGCCTTTGCCGGGCATCCCAGACATTAGAGAAGCTGGATTCCACCCTGTGTACATCAGATCCTGTTGAATGGAGCCAGAACTCAGCATGCTGGTTATGGCAGCCACTGGGCCTCCCCCTGCCCAGCTGCCCTCCACCCAGGGCTCCAGGCTCAACAGCCAGCCCGACTCCTCTGCTGCATCTGACCCTGCGGACCCCACACAGCAAGGATGAGCTCTGCCTGCACTTGCCCTCTGGGGCTGAGTGCCTTCCTCCTCTGCCAATTGCAGCAACATCCTCAGACTGTTGCTGGGGAGACAACTGAGCAAACACAGTTTAGCAACTTAGCATTTTTCTGGCCTGACTTTCTTTTATACCCAGACTGTTATTCAAAGGCAAAGTTTTGCCCGTACGCATGGTCTACCTATGCATATATGTGTTAAACAGATTTCTTCTCCACTCATCCCTGTGGCTTCATTTATCCAAATATGACCCAGGCCTTAAAACTCACATCATGGGTTGCTTCCCTTCTAAAGACTTTCCTGAAGATTTCAAACTCTTTGACAGTTTTAAACTCTTCATTTCTTGGGGTTACCATTGGTTACACAGTTTAAACCTTAATTTCACCATAAACTTTCCTGCATTTCCTCAGATCTTTTATATAAATGCAGTGTGTGTGTGTGTGTGTGTATGTGTGTGTGTGTATGTGTGTGTGTGTATGTGTGTGTGTGTTTCCAACCAAGACTAAAAGCTCTCTGAATGCAGGTTATGCCTTACTTTCTTGTTTCCTCTTCCCAGTGTAATATTCTTTACATGATTATTGCCAAAGAAGGAAGGGCTTTGACTCAGAAAAATTAGGTGTGAACTTTTTCCACTGGGCATACATCAAAATGTCCAGGTGGGGCTTCCCTGGTGGCGCAGTGGTTGAGAGTCCGCCTGCCAATGCAGGGGACACGGGTTCGTGCCCCGGGGGAAGATTCCACATGCCGCGGAGCGGCCTGGCCCGTGAGCCATGGCCGCTGGGCCTGCGCGTCCGGAGCCTGTGCTCCACAACGGGAGAGGCCACAACAGTGAGACGCCCGCGTACCGAAAAAAAAAAAAAAAAAAGTCCAAGTAGATGGGCTATGGGACCAAAAGGGCTGACGAATAGACCTAAGGAAAACTGAGGAGCATAACAGAAGCTCTAAGAGCATCATCAGAGACTCCGGATTACCTTCTGTTAACCGTGGCCCTGAATCTCAGATAATATAATCCAAAGCCCAAGAAGTCTTGCCAGCCCATGATGGCTGCACTCTCCCAGAGATGACTCAATGCCAAAAGCCCATCAATTCCAAGCCCCAGTTCAAGCCCGCAACCCACCATTAAGTTATCTTCACTGCAAATCAGGCAAGGATTGGAGCCAATGTGCCTCTTGTTGGATAGAAAACAGATGGCTGGACCAGAGAAAGCTGACGGAAGGAATCACAAAACAAGTATCAATCAACCCAAGCAACTCGCATTAGCAAACAGGCGCTTAGCAGCTCCAGGACAGGGCTCTCTGGTGGTGTTTTTAGCGGCTTTCCTAATTAAGGATGAGCTGTGGAGCTCATCAGCCACCATAAGTCCCTGTTAGATGCGGCAGGTGTCTCTGAGAGCCCCCCTTCTACCATGACATCCCGGTTGTGCTCAAGAGGGGTATACTGTGTCAGCCAAGGACCTGCGAACAGAAACGGAACACGGGAGGAATTTAAAGAGACATCAACCCTGGAAACAACACCCTCTTGTCTTTTACAGCTTGTGTCTCCAAGTCCAGCACTTCCATTGGTGAGTGCAACTTGGTGTCCACTGTGTGTTTTGTCGCTCTTCCCAGATGCAAATTCTTTTAGGAAAAAGGCCTCCTTTTACAGTTTTGGTGATTCCCATAGCACTTAGCACAGTGCTAGAAACACTGAAGAATGATTCATTGAAATATGGCCAGCTTGATCCATTGAGTTTTATTTAGATTCCTAAATGTTCCATCTTCTAGAGAATTTTCTGTGTCCTACTTATCTGTCCCTTATCCTATTCTACTTTTAATAATTTATGTGTATTTCTATTGTTTACCCTACATTTATAAAGTCCTTCAGGGAGGCTATGAGGACTTCTGCTTTACTCTGGATCCTTCTGTATCTCCCTAGCAGCTGAAACAGGACCAAGCAAATCACAGGTTCTCCATTCATGCTTGCTGATCTGAATCGATGCTTAGGGCTGAACGTGGCTACGGGTTACACTCATGATTCTCCGAGGCCCTGGGTCCTCTCTTACCACTTGCTCTATTTCAGATCTATGGCAGGTAATGTGTAAGGCACGCCAACACCGCGACTGACTCCAACCCCACTCCCTTCAGTATGAGTCTTTGTGTTCCGCCTTTTGTCAGGAGGAGCCAATGGTCCTCAGTCAAACTCAGAATAGTCATTTAACCCAGAGTACTGACTCCCAACTCTTAAGCTTCTCATTTGTGTAATCCTTGTGTGCTGATCAATTTTGTGTTATCAAACAAGATGAAATCTATAACATGCCCAGCATTGTCTGGCACATGGTAGAAACTTAACATGTAGTCTCTTTTTTAAACTGCATTTAAATATTTTATTATAAGTATTAAAAGACTTTTTTATTGATTTTATTATTATAAGATTTATATTTCCTTGTGGCCTTTAGCATAGGTTTCCAGAGCTGAAAAGGAAAAAGACAGATACTTTTTGTAAAATAGATGAAACATGGCTATGACCTCACAGATTTCCTGGTAAGTATTTGGATTTTAGAGTGCGCGAGTGGTGAGAATGAGCACAGATCACAGATAGAGCCAAATATATTGTCTTTAAGGTCATTCGGACTGATTCACACACTCTGTTGTTATCTCTTGCAAAGCATCATGATACCAACTTTTGGAGAGCCAGGAAAATTTGACAAGCAGATATGATACATCTGAAAAGAGGCAGCTGGGAGCAGGATCCCAGAGCACCAACCTTAAGGTGAAACTTCAGGGATGCTCTTGGGAAGTGAAACAGACAAGGGTGTAGAAATCCAAAAGCTAGGGAGAACAGATCAGGGACAAGTCAAAGTAACCAGAAAGTCAAGGAAAGCCAAGCTTTAATTCTGCCAACCAGACTTTCTTTCCCCCCGCCACAAAAAAAAGAGATGTGGTTCTAAGATAAGGTTTGTGTATACTGCTGGATATTTCACCTATCATACTGGGAGTAGAATCCAGGATGCACTCAGGAAAATTATGGGACTGTTGAGAAAGTTAGAAGACCAGTTCTATCCCCTGATTCACCTGCTTTGATTCTGAAGTTTCATGTTGGTTCTCCCTTAGAGCCTGTGGGTAGACAGGCTTTGTTGGAAAGGGAGACAGTATAATATATAAATAACACATCTAAAGTAGATTTGCAAGGGTTTAGAAAAAGCCATGAAAGACAGAGCCATAGAGAGTTCTTAAAGCAAAGATAGGGAAGATCCAGGTTAAGTATTGCCTAAGCTGAATAGACCAGTGGTCTCAAAGGGTGCTTCCCTTTATGATTCTACAAAGCCACCTCACTGTTTCACTAAGGAAGATATACCCAGTGGAAGTTCTCAATAGACCAGGGCTCGGGCATTTAGCGGGGAGAGAATCAAAGCCGTCCAAAGGCATTGGGAAAGACAAGGATGTTCTTAAAGTCTGACTGGGCCTGTGTTCTCTGCCTCCACCTGACAGGCATGACTTCAAATTAATTAAAAAGTCAAAACCAACTGTCATCCCAGTATCTGCTGAAGGAGCAAGCTGTTCATAAAACACCTTGCGTTTGCATAATATTTTATGCTTTTCCAAGTGCTTTATCTTCCATTGGCTCATTTGAACTTCATGACAACTCGACAAAATAGGCAGGGCAAGAATTGCTCTGGAGGCCGTAGGGGATACTGGAGCCAGACTGCCTGAGTTCAAAGCCCGGTCCTGCCTCTTCCCAGCTGGTGACCTTGGGCAAGGGGTTCACTTCTCTCTGCCTCTACTTCCTCCTTTGTAAAATGGGCACAATATAGTACCCACACTGTTGGTTTATTGTTAGGAATAAATGAGTTGACACATGTGAAACGGTTATAAACCTGTTTGATAGTAAGAACTGAAAAAATATTAGCTTTCAGTATGATTGGTCTTACTTTTTAGATATATCCTGGATCTAGCAGGACCTAGATCTTCCAGCAGACACAGAGGGACTAATGCATCAGGAAAGGCTTTGCATGCTGCAAAGCATTATGCACTGCAGGGAACAGTATTCCTCCTATGCCCTCCCAAGAGAGATGGATCTGATGTGGTCTCCCTGGCCGGATTCTGCTCTCAGAATTTCTGCAGAGGACAAGCATATATTGGGCCACCTCAGAAAGGGAACTGATAGCCGTACTTTTCGCAAAGTCCTCTGAAACCTCCAGCTCCTGCTAGGACCAGCCCAGCCTCCAGTAAAGGACAGTGAAGCAGAGACTCACAGGTAACAGCAGCCCAGAGCGGGTGGGGTGTCTCTCCAGCCCCCAGAAAGATGCGCCAGAACCCAGCAAACATTCTGAGAAGCAGACCCATCAGCCAGTCCTCCCTGACAGTTAAAACATTTCTCCAGCCTTGGAGCATGTCACAACCTATCAAGGATCAGTCTGACATTTACAGTCCAGGATGAGGCACAGGGCTGATGTGAAACAAGACAGCTGTAATGATGCCCGAAGCTTCCACAGAGGCACCAGCCGGGGCTGTGAGAGAGTGAGAGGAGGGAGGGCGGGCCCTCCTTGAGTTGTCATAAATCCCCACCACATTATTTTTTAGGAAAAGACGCTGAAAGGGAAACAGAGCACAAACTGGTAATGTCAGGTTTTAACCAAACCGTCAGGCACACACAGGGAATCTTCCAGGACGGCAGCGGACTGAATCTCCAAATATGACAAGGTGGAGGGGCACAGGCCTTCTCAGGAGGTGGCTCTAACTCCCCTCTGCAGGAGCCCCTTGACAAGATGGACAGGCTCTCATCCTTCCTCCGTTGTCTTGGGACGAGACGGGAGCAGAGGTTCCTGTGAGTAAAGGGGTGGCGGGAGGACAGGGGCAGCGTCATTTTTAGAGTCAATTCAAAGACTCATGGGGCCAAAGGGAACCTGAAAGCGGGGCAGCTGTGACCTGGATGAATGACCGAGGTCGGATGGTACTGTTCCCAATCTCTTCACCAACGTCAGCCTGGGGTAGAGAGAAGAGAAGGGAGTCGTGGAGATGGAAAAATCAGGACCAGCAAGTGAGGTGTGACAGCAGGAAGCTCACTGCTATCAGAGTCTGGTCTACTGCTTTCCATCCTGCCGCCCCCAGCCCATATACACACAGCCTGAGGCAAAAACAGGAGATGGAACTGAGATCAGGGTAGAAGAGATGGAGCGGGGCTGGATGATTCAGTGGAGTGGCCTCCAGGGGACTCGGAAGAGGAAGTGGGGCCCCACAGAGGGGGCTTTTCCTGAGTGGGGCGTCTCCTCCCACACATTGCCACATGCCCTCGGAGGTGGTGGTCCTGACAGCTGGGTGAACTCATGGGGAAAAACAATCCAGTCAAACCTTCAGTAAACTGACAAATCGAGCAGTAAATCTCCTCTGTTCACTTTTGGGGCATCAAGACACATGGTCCCTGGCAGGAGCACAGGAAGAAACCCACAAAGATGGTGCCATGGCCCTTGCCCCACACAACGTACCCAGACATAGAGCCTTCAGGCCTGGGCAGATGTCTGCATTTCCTCTGCTCGCTCCCCACCCTTGTCACACAATCAGACACACGCCAAAACATGCAAAATGTGAGAGGATACCCCCAGTCCTCACGTGCATACGGAGCACCCTCTGATCCTGTGCCCCATATCCCATGAGGTCCCACATGGGAAGTGATGAGGGAAGAGTGGCCAGATAAACACAGGAGGAGGACTAGTTAAAGTAAGATTTCAGATAGACAGCCAATGAATTTTAGTATAAGTATGCCCTATTGCATGGAATACACTTATACTAAAAAAAGGATTCGTTGTTTATCTGAAATTCCAACTTAACTGGGAATCTTATATTTTTATTTCTGAATTTGGCAGCCCCTAGGAGGATGATAGGTAGACTTAAGGGCCTTGGGAGTGGACAGGGGAGGGGAGGGCAGGGAGAAATGGGCCATCCACAGCTTCCTTTGTGAAAAAGAACAACTTAAACACTTTAGTTTGTTGCTAAAATGTAAAGGTGGTCAAGCCAGGTGAAGGTTTGGGGAGGTGGCCTCCAAGGGGCAGGGACTGCTAAAATAGGACCACACCAACCAGTCCTTTATATATTTGTTTTATTTTAACACTCAACATATTGATATTCAAATCATTTAATACTCAAAATACTCTACCAAATGGTGTCATAATTTCCATTTTACAGAGGTTCAGAAAAGTTAAGTGGTTTGCCCAAAGTCACATAACTTTAAATGACAGCTCCAGGATGATAAGCCAGGCCTCACCAGATGCCCAACCTCCCTCCTCTCTACCGTCCCATGCCCAGGCACCCCGTGACTCGTCAGCTTCCTCCCAGGAACCACCCTATCCAGTAGAATTTTCTGCAATGACAGAAATGCTCCATATCTGCACTCTCCCATGCAGGAGCCCCGAGCCCCGCACTGCAACTGAGCACTTGAAGTGAGGGCAGCTGGTG
Source organism: Platanista minor (assembly GCA_004363435.1). NCBI lineage: Eukaryota > Metazoa > Chordata > Mammalia > Artiodactyla > Platanistidae > Platanista > Platanista minor. The sequence goes on from RJWK010067820.1 coordinate 7,317, forward strand.
AGACTGAAAACCAAATTCTTCATTCAATTTTCGTTTCATTTCTGTCTCTTAGGCTGCCCTCCAGGCCTGGATCTGGTGTTTCTCGGATGTAGCAGTGATTCCAAAAACACAAAATGCTCAGAGTCACAAGGGCCCTTGGAAATCATTCTCATCCATCTCATTTCCAAGATGGAGAGTCTGAGGGCCAGAGAGCGCAGGGGAGCCAGAGGCCCTGGTGTTGTTAGTGACAGAGCTAGTACTGGAGAGGAGGGCCGAGGACCTCAGCGGTCCCCAGCACATGCTGGACAGCTCTAGATGTCCCCCACACCTGGCCCCAAACCCCACCTCGGGACAGCCACTGTTGTAAGAAGGGATGTAGAGGAAGCTGCATCCTTGAAGCCGGCAGCAATGAGTCTATCTGATGAATGCAGGGAATTTGAGAGACAAAGGGAAAGCCGGCAACATTAACACAAAACCTTGCTGAGTGTGCTGCCCCCATTACCTTGGAATTTTAATTACATCTGCCCTTAATATCCACACACCCAAGTAATTATAGCTTCCCACAGCAATCAGATATTAACTTTTTATTGCACCCTCTGAGAGCAGTGTGGAGAGACAACCACAGCATCAGGGAAGTCCAAGGTGGTCCCAAGAAGATCAGCGGCCCCAGGGACCTGCCTCCGGGACAACCCAGCCTGATCAACCCTCACCAACTAGGACCACCACTTACTCTTGTTCCCATTGTGTCCTGCACAAGAGCATCCCGCCAAGGGCTGAGGGTGCTGAAATGCAGCCCAGGCTCACTCCTTAAGCTCTGCACCACAAGGCAGGTCTCTCTGATCATTCAGAGGCTCCTGGCACCCAGTGCCCACATCCCAGAAGTCTGGGTGCAACCAGACCCTCGGGCTCTCAGCCTGATGGAAAATGGACCGTTATCTTGAACGTGACTGTGGTGTAAAGGAAAGACCTGCAGCTAGTCCTGGTTTTGCCACCAGTGCATAGAGTAACCTTGGACCAGTCACTTCCTCCCCACCCCAACCGCAGTTCAGTTTCTTTAGCCATAAAACGACAAAGAATACCTGTTCTGCCATCCTCATAAGGATGCTGCACAAATCAAATGAGGTCAAATCTTTGCAAGTGCTTTCTAGTCTCTACATCCCCACGACAGTCAGGCTTTATTAATTACTTGGCTGATTCTCACCCTTAGGGGACTTTGGGAGGCTGAGGTGCACCTTGCCCAGGTACTCACAGGCTGTCACACACTGGTCCTCAGCACACTGCAGCTCTCCATATCAGATGTGTCCTGGGAACTCGCAGGAACCACAGCTATTGGGGAAAATATACATTTCTATGATAATTCTTTCCACTTTGAAAGCATTTGTGCATACATTGTCTCATTTGAACTTCACAACCATTCAGTGATTTGTAGGGAAGGCACTATCCTCACTTTGCAGAAAAGAAAACAAACTCAGGGGAGTGAAATGACTGCTTGAATTACATAACGCAAGTTTGTATGTCTGCAAGCAACACAGCTGGGATTAGAACTTTGTCCCCCCAGTCACGGTATTCATGAGATTTCAGGTCCAATAGACGCTCAGACATCAAATACTTGTTGAATAATGAAAAAAATGAATAAGTGAAAAAATAAACAAACACCTCAAAATCAACTCTAAACAGCACCAAATGGGGTTCACGTAGCAGGAGGGCTTGCATGTGCTGAGACCCATTTAACAAGTCAAGGTCAGCCTGCACTTCTGAATCCTGCCCAGCCTCTTTTCTGACCCATCACCAAAGATGTAAGTGGTTACATTTGTTTCACAGAGTTGGAAAACTCAAGCTCCAAACTCTGAGAGGCAAAGTGAAAAGTTCAGTTTGAACAGCAAATCAGTAGGCAAACTCAAATGCAACCCCACCTCCAAGCGGCCAGAAAAGGCTTTGAGGCACCAACCATGCAGCCTCAGCTTGGGGTCTCTCCAAAGATTTCTCAACTCTGGGTAAATAAGTGACATTTTTCACATCCCGGAGAAGGATGAAAGTTGCCCACTAAAAACATCCGCAGACCTCCAAACAAAGCATAATAAAATCTACCAATAGTGTCTCAGTTGGGAAGTGGAGGTGAAAAAAACTCCCAAGCCAGAGTGTTTGTAATGTATTTTCCCTAGAGAACTCGGTACAGAGATAGTTTTAATTAGCGGTGCATTTCATTTAAGCTTATTTTAAGCTAAGGCAAGTTATTGTACATTCAAGAAATACCAGTTAGCTACTAAGAACATATTTACTTCTGACTTAACAACTACAGCAGGCTAGAGACACAGATTTCCGTGAAACCACAGGCTGGTGTATTTGTTTGGAACAATCAATTATTCTTTACTCAAGATATAATAATTCACAGAAGCTCCACCCCATATGACAGCACACCCCTCTCCCTGCCTCCCGAGCCCCAGGACACAAACCCTTCAAAAAAGAGGCCGGACCTAGGGGTTTTCCAAGGTGCTTGTCTGGGTGGGCTGAAAGCCTCTGGGAGCCCCTCCAGGGAGGGATGTCCAGGCAGCCGTGTGGATGAAAGGCTCTTGGTGCTGCAGCCAGGAGTCAGCGCTGTGCCTCTGAGGTAGGAGAGCCAACTTCAGGGCACTGGTCCACAAGAGACCTCCCAACTCCATGTAATATCAAACGGCGAAAATCTCCCATAGATCTCCACCTCAACACCAGCACCCAGCTTCACTCAACGACCAGCAAGCTACAGTGCTGGACACCCTATGCCAAACAACTAGCAAGATAGGAACACAACCCTACCCATTAGCAGAGAGGCTGCTTAAAATCATAATAAGTCCACAGACACCCCAAAACACACCACCAGAGGTGGACCTGTCCACAAGATCCAGCCTCATCCACCAGAACACAGGCTCTAGTCCCCTCCACCAGGAAGCCTACACAACCCACTGAGCCAACATTAGCCACTGGGGACAGACACCAAAAACAACAGGAACTAAGAACCTGAAGCCTGAAAAAAGTAGACCCCAAACACAGTAAGATAAGCAAAATAAGAAAATAAGCAAAAAAAGAAGACAGAAAAACACACAGCAGATGAAGGAACAAGATAAAAACCCACGAGACCTAACAAATGAAGAGGAAATAGGCAGTCTATCTGAAAAAGAATTCAGAATAATGATAGTAAAGGTGATCCAAAACCTTGGAAATAGAATTAACAAGGACCTAGAAGAACTAAAGATGAAACAAGCAACAGTGAACAACACAATAAATGAAATTAAAAATACTCTAGATGGGATCAATAGCAGAATAATTGAGGCAGAAGAATGGATAAGTGACCTGGAAGAAAAAATAGTGGAAATAACTACTGCAGAGCAGAATAAGGAAAAAAGAATGAAAAGAACAGAGGACAGTCTCAGAGACCTCTGGGACAACATTAAACGCACCAACATTCGAATTATAGGGGTTCCAGAAGAAGAGAAAAAGAAAGGGACTGAGAAAATATTTGAAGAGATTATAGTTGAAAATTTTCCTAATATGGGAAAGGAAATAGTTAATCAAGTCCAGGAAGCACAGAGAGTCCCATACAGGATAAATCCAAGGAGAAACACGCCAAGACACATACTAATCAAACTATCAAAAATTAAATACAAAGAAAACATATTAAAAGCAGCAAGGGAAAAACAACAAATAATACATAAGGGAATCCCCATAAGGTTAACAGCTGATCTTTCAGCAGAAACTCTTCAAAGAAGAAGGGACTGGCAGGACATATTTAAAGTGATAAAGGAGAAAAACCTGCAACCAAGATTACTCTACCCAGCAAAGATCTCATTCAGATTTGATGGAGAAATTAAAACCTTTACAGACAAGCAAAAGCTGAGAGAGTTCAACACCACCAAATCAGCTTTACAACAAATATTAAAGGAACTTCTCTAGATAAGAAACACAAGAGAAGGAAAAGACGACAATAACAAACGCAAAACAATTAAGAAAATGGGAATGGGAACATACATATCAATAATCACCTTAAATGTAAACGGATTAAATGCTCCCACCAAAAGACAGAGACTGGCTGAATGGATACAAAAACAAGACCCATATATATGCTGTCTACAAGAGACCCACTTCAGACCTAGAGACACATACAGACTGAAAGTAAGGGGATGGAAAAAGATATTCCATGCAAATGGAAACCAAAAGAAAGCTGGAGTAGCAATTCTCA
>RJWK010067821.1:0-11508 GCA_004363435.1 Platanista minor
GGAGGCACTGGCTGAATTGCTGCAGATCCAACAGTGGGCAAGACTGTGGGCCCTTTCCTCATGCAACTTACACTGCGGGCCATTGTTGAAACTGATGGGTCTGCTTTACAGAAGGCAAAAAGGAAAGGATTTTCAGAAGAGGCAACAAGTAGAAGGCATAGGAGCCAAGAGAAGAGCAAGGACCTTTCAGGTGGATTGAGTGATATGTTTAATATGATCTGCTTTGCAGTTTCAAAAGACTCATTGTGGCTGCCATTTTTGGAAGGCATAGAAGTGAAAGCAGAGAGGAGCAGTGGAGACAAAGGAATGTAGATGATCTGTTTTGGAGGTGTGACCTTTAGGACCTGTGCTGGTTGGACGTGGAAGGTGAGGGAAAGGCAGGAAGCAAGGATGCACTAGGATTCTGCTTGCTAACAAGTGTGTGGTAGTGAGATGAATGGAGTGGGTGAGCCTGAGGGGATGACATTTGGGAGTGGGTAGTAAGCATCCATGATTGGTGACATCTTGCTTTGTGGGAATCTTGGTACAGAGGGAGGCACACTCTGGCTGCTGACTGGACATTCAGGTGTAGCATCCTACCAGGGAGACATGGGGCACAGTCAGGGAACTGCTGTGGAAACAGCTGTCCAGAGGCCTGGGCCAGATGTCCTTGTGTAGCAGAGTGTCCAATGGTGACAGCACCTCAAAGCCATTATTCCTGGGCAGGGTCTTGGCTCTGCTTTGCTTCTTTGGGTTCACAGCCAAGCCTGGTCCTACAGCCCATGTACCACCCATTTCTTCTCTGCTCAAATGATCCAGAATTAGTGTTTGTGTTTGGTAACCAGAGAGGCTAATTGTATTAGTTTTCTGTGGGTGCTGTAACAAAGTACCTCAAACTGGGTGGCTTAAAACAATGAGAATTTATCCTCTCATAATTCTGGAGACCAGAAGTCTGAAATCAAGTTGTCAACAGGGCCATGTTCCCTTGGAAGGCTCTACGGGGAGACCTGTTCTTTGTCCCTTCCAGCCTCTGCAGGCTGTCAACACTCCTTGATTTGTGGACACATCACTCTGGTCTCAGCTTTTCTCTTCCCATGGGCTTCTCTTCTTCTGTCTGTGTGTCTCTTATAAAGACACTCGACATTGGATTTAGAGCTCACTGGATAATCCAGGATGATCTCCTCACTTCAGGATCCTTAGCTTTATTACACCTGCCAAGATTCTTTTTTCAAGTAAGGTCACATTCTCAGGTTCCAGTAATGTGACATGGACACATCTTTTGGGGGACCACAGTTCAACCCACAAGAGTTGAACTTTGGCCTTGTTAAGTGTGAGATGCATATGGCATGTGTGAGTGGAAGTGACTTAGTGAGCAAATAGAAATGTATGTCTGGACCTAAGGGGAAAGGTCATCAGTATAGCAATGGAATTTAAAGAAGTGGAGCTGGATGGGCTCACCCAAAGGGAGCATGTTGCTGGAGATGGGGCTTGGGGTGGAGTCCAGAGCAGCTACTGCTAATCAGGCAGTGTTCTGATTTTGCATTGTTGCATGACATATCCCTATAAAACTTAGTGGCTTAAGACAACTGTTTATTATCATTATCTTGATTCTGAGGGTCAGGAATTTGGACAGGGCACAGAAGGGATGCTTCATCCCTGTTCCACCATGTTTGGGGCCTCAGATGGGAGGACTCAAATGGCTGGGTCTTGGCTGGGCCTCTCTCTCTCTCTTTTCTCTCTATCCACGCAATCTCTCCACATGGCTAGCTTGAGCTCCCCTACAATATGGAGGCTTCCAGGTGGTCAGACCAATAGATGGTGACTCAGGCCTCCACGAGATCAAGGCAGAAGCTGCAAGTCTAGTTACAGAACTGGCATGGTGCCATTTTCACCATTCTTGATGGGTCAAAGCCAGCCCAGAGTTGGGAGGAGAGGATGGACCCCTCCCCTCTGTGGAAGGAGTGCAGGGGTATTTGCAGCCAGCTTTATTCTGCCTTACCCAGATTGAGAGAGTCTGAGGAAGACCTATCCTGACTTTATCTCACAGCAAAATTTGGGAAGAAATGCTATATCTTCCCACTAATCTTCTTCCTAGAGTCAGGCCTACCTGAGACTAGGTGGACTATCTGTATCATCCTGGGGGGTGTGTTAGGGCAAGCTTTCTTCTCCTGCAATGCCATCCTCTCCCCAAATAGGTCTGTATCTATTCAGAGACAGGAACCCCAGAAATCCCATTTCAGGGTATGTATGGGGTGTGTATGTGTGGTGTGCTGTGTGTGTGTTGTCTATGTGGTGTGTGTGTGTGTGTGTGTGTGTGTGTGTGTGTGTGTGTGTGTGTGAGATGCACACAGTTTTGTAAATTGCCTGATGAAGTCGTCTCTGGATTTAGGTTGGTCTCCTGAGTTGTCTCTCTGGGGAGGGATGAGTGAATTGTGTGAATGTGGACTAGTTGGGTAACATCCAGTGAGCGTTCATTGTCTTTATGTTCTCTGCATATTGATGGAAATGGCATCTTGCATCATAACTCCTCTCTAGTCTGGGTCAGCACTCCAGAGCTTTCAGCCCTTCAAGAGCTGATGTTTTTATTTTGAGGTAGTTACCCAGAGGGTGGCCACTGGGGTCAGGGGCCTCTCATGAAGCATAAGTTAGAGTCAAAGGGTCCTGAGTTCACATGTTGGCCTCACTCACCAGGCGCTCCACATTTGGACTATGAAATGGGGGTAACAACCTGAAAACATTTTTCTTTCACATGTGAAAGGGCCAGTGAATTATAAGGGAAACACATGGGCAGTCCATCGTCACTCATTTGTATAATCCATGCTGCATCCTGATGTGATGGCTTGAGAGGAACTGAAGGGACAGCAAAGCTGGGAAGGGAGCTCGGCTGATGGCACAGTTGTCAGCTCAACCAGGCATGTGTTCACCAGCAGGAAAATCGAAGGTGCGTCCAGGAGGAATGGAGGTCCTGAGCAGACTGGAATGGTTGATCACCCTGAGGACAGATGCCCTGGCAAAGCTACTCCTCTTTTCCAAACACTCCTTACTTATCAAGTAAGGGTGTAGGTGTGGATCCTGCTCTGGACTGAAGTTCTGTGTCCCCCAAATTCACATGTTGAAGGCCTACCCCTTAATGGGATGGTGTTTGGAGGTGGGGCCTTTTGGAGATAATTGTGGGTTTAGACGAGCTCATGAGGTTGGGACCCCTATGGGGAATTAGTGCCCTTGTGAGAAGAGACACCACAGATCTTGCTCCCCTTGTCTCCACCATTTGGGGACAGTGAGAAGATGGCTGTCTGTAAGCCCAGGAGAACCTCCTCAGCTCCCCACCATGCTGGCCTCCAGAACTCATCTTAGAAGCTGGGATTTGATATGACTATTCCCGGGTAGTGAGGGCCAGGCAGCCAGGGTGCCCCCCCCCCAACCCCATTTCCCCTGTTTGGGCTAGACCAGGAGCTGCATTAGGTTCTCAGCCCTTGTTTTGGCCAAGGACAACCACTTTGGTGTCATCAGAAAGGTCCTCCTTCATGCAAAGCTCAGGAGCACAAAAAATGGAATCAGGAAACTTAGGCTACTTTAAGGAATTAAAACTTACAACAATAAAACTTATCCCCAAGAAAGAAAACATTCAATAAAAATTGGCTTGATGGAAGATTCTGGATTCCAATCAGGATTCTGATGAAATGTTACAATCTGTTTGCCAGAATATGATTTTAGAGACATTGAAAGGGAAACTTCAAAAAATATTTTGATTTGCTTCATTTGGGGCTTTCTAAATATTTAATGTTTAAAATCTTTCAGATTATTGAATCAAAATGATGTTTATTTCCAACTACTGATGTTTAGTTTATATGTGCCATTTATAAACATTCAACAAAATCAGTCTTATGTGGCATTTAGTAATGTTGGTAATTGCTATTATTTTTTTTTCTTAGAATTCTAGTGTGTAAGTCATAGGAGGATGATGAAAAGCAAGGCTAATATAATCCAAAGGGCATAAAAGCTCAGAGGTGATCCTAGGAAGTGTCCATACTTCTCCCTCCCACGGGGACGACTTCTAACAGTTTCTGCTGAATTCACTGTGAAGACACGGAGGGAAATGGCCCTAAATTAATTCTCAATATTCCAGCCAGCCTGGCCACTCTGGCTAACAGCATCTCAAAGTGCAGATAACATGCTGATGCTCTCGGGTCCCCCTTAGCAACAGGATTACCATGGAAACACATTGTAACTCACTGAGAGGAAGCAAGCAAGAGCAGGAGGGGTTTGCAGGAATTTCTTATTGAAATAATTACAGTAGGTCTCAGTGTGTTTAAGAAATGAGTGCACCGTGACTTTTCAAAAAATTTTCCTTTACATAGCATGTTTGTGACAAGTCTTTCTTCCAAAGAGTTTAGCACAAATGCTTATTATTTTAAATCTAAATCATATTGTATTTAAGAAAGATATATTTGGGGGGATACAGAGTGTCATAAGCATTTAGATGTTTGTCCAGACATGAACATCCCGTGGAGGGGACTAGTTATGTATGTCAGAGGCAGAAAGGATGTACGTGAAATCTATTCTTTATAGAATTAAGGATTTGATATGATTTTGTATTAATTGAATGACTGTGTGCCATTTGTGCTTTTATTCAATGTTCTTTACAGTGAATTATCACTTTTTTGGGTTGGATTGTATCAGCACCGTAGCTAGTACTGAGCCTTCTGAATATCTGATCATTTGGGATATTCTAGGGCTGCTATGAGAGATTTTGTTTCTATTTAGAAAACATTAGGTGCTTCTCTGAATCAGAACTAAAATAATAATAAAATGTCATTTAATAAATTACTTCTAAAGATTCTTTGTAGTGGGGACCTGATTTTTATTTTTTAAAGTAGCCTTTTATGATGGTGAAAAACCTGTATGTGTTCCTGGTAAAACTTTTAGAAATTATACGAAAGCACAAAGACAAATATTGAAGATTCTCCAGAAATCTCCTGCTGAGAGATACTCATCAACAAGGTTTTGCACTCTTCCTTGAAGTCTTTATTTTTAGGTGTATGTGTTGTTTTTTATTTTAGTGATTGTGGTCAGGACAGTACTTAGGAGACAGGCGTTTAACATGCAAAGCATTCATGAGAAGTTCTTCAGCTAAGAAGAAAAACTAAAGCACAAAACCATACAGGTTGTTTGACATACAGAGAGGTTCTTCCCTCAAGAAAGATGGTACTCCATGGAGAAATTAATTAAAGTGCTCACTGTGGAAACACTATTTTAAAATTGATTCTGGCTGTTATATTAACTTCTGAAGGTGATTTTCCAAGGATCCTTCTCCTGGGGAGGTGGTTGAATGTTGGAACTGCTCAGGTTGGCTGGGGCAGGTTTTCCACTCTGCTAACCTGGGTGGGCACTGAACTAGGTGCCCTGATAAATCTCTATTATTGTTTATCGAGTTGTAATTTTCATCTATTTTGATGTAAGAACATCCAGAGTTTTCTTAGGCCCAGGACCTTAGAACGAATACATTATATTAAGATAGTAATGAGTAAAACATCTAACAACATAACTCTCTGAAATAATAACATTGTTTATACACTGTGCAGAAAATACAATGAAATCTAAATCCTTCCACATCTAGGGATCCTGGGTGTGGGTTCTTTGGTTCCCTGCATTAACCACAGCACCACTTTAGCAGAGAAGAGGACCATGAGCGGTGGGCACACTGGAGGCCCGGTGTGCCATGTCCATGGCTTCTGGGAGCTTCTATGAGCTGTCATCAGAATACAGACCTCAGAATACAGAATAATGAGACCTCAATCTAGAAACTAAGGGCAGAGCTAGAGCCTGCAAATCAGTTAGTGATGGAGTTTTCACTAGATTAATCAGTGGCTGGATTTCTTTTCCTTTGAAGAGAATTTGGAAGCTGGTTGCATTACTACAGACATTTTACAGGAGTTGAAAGTCACTTGAATATCACTATGGGCAGCAAAGAAAGTGCTTGAGGCAATTTTTTCTTCCACCATGTTTACCAGCAGCAAGGCAATGGAGGACTTTTTCAGAAAATGTTTTATTGTGGTAAAATATACCTAGCACAAAGTTGGTCATTTTAACTATTTTTAAGTGTACAATGAAGTGGCAGTAAGTATATTCCCAATGTTCTGTACCGATCACCACCATCCATTTCCAAAATGCTTTTATCACCCCAACACTTACCTCCAACCCATTAAACACTAACCCTTCATTCCCCTCCTCCCAGGCCCTGGCAGCCTTCTACTTTCTGTCTCGAGGACTTTGACTACTCTCAGTACTTCATATAAGTACTTCATAGAATATTTGTTCTTTTGTGAGTGGTTTATTTCACTTACCAGAGTATCCTCAAGTTTCAACCACATTGTAGTATGTGTCAGAATTTCTGGCCTTCTTAAGGCTGTGTAATATTTCATTTTATAGATATACCATATTTTGTTTATCCATTTATCCATCAATGCATAAACAATTACTTCTATCCTTTGGCTATAGAGAATGATGCTGCTATGAACACAGGCATACAAATATCAGTTCAAATCCCTGCTTTTAATTTTTTTGGGTATATACCCAGAAGTGGAATTGCTGATCATGTATAGTACTTCTGTTTAATTTTTTGAGCAGCCATGCTATTTATCTCCAAAGCAGCCGTACCATTTTACATTTTCACCAGGATTGTGTGAATGGTGAGGTTTCCAGTTTCTCCACATCCCTATCAACAATTCTTTTCTTTCTCTCTCTCTCTTTTTTTTTTTTTTTTTTTGGTAGTAGCCATCCTATTGGGTGTGAAGTGGGGAATGGACATATTTTAAGAGAAGGTGGTGGGAGTTAAGGCAGAGAACCAATCGCCAGTGTGGCTTTGCTCCCAGGACCAGCTCTCACTCCAGCTGGGAACTGTGCTCACGGCGAGGTTGCTGACAGTTGCTGCTCTGAGGATGCAGGTTACCTCGCATCCCACCCTCAGCCCCTTGGGGAAGACTTGCCACCTTATCTTGGTGAACTTCCCTTTGATCTTCACACTTCACTGTCCTGAACCAGAGAGAGAAGGGCAGAAAATCACAGTTTGTGACTGGGTTAATCTACACAGTGAATTAAGGAAAAATAGAAGTGTTTGTATAGAAAAGTGTAACTTTCAGGGAAAAAGGAAGTGAAAAACTTAAATCAAGTGAGGTACCCTCTGCCGTGTACCTAGGTGGAAACTTCCACCGTCCAAGCTCCTGCCCTGATTTCATCACCGCTGCCATCTGCCCCTGTTAACCCCAAAGAGCCGGGACTAACGCTTAGCAGACTAACAACAGTGGCGACTCAGTTCCTAAGAGTCTTTTGCCAGGACCTCTGTCAGTGTTGGCCATTTCATTTCTAATATCATAAACGCTTAAGAGAAGAGTCCTTTGGAATCTTTCAGTAAAGCTATTTGTTGTTCAGTTCAGATGCCGCCCACAGGAATCATCCCTGGACATTTCTAGAAGGGATCTGTCACAACCGCCAGGACTTCCTGCAAGTTCTGGGCTGCAAATCACTGTTTTGTTTTGGAGAATGGGAACTGATCACTTGTGGGGAGTCATTACTGAGTAACCAGGACTGTGCTGGTCTGGGCTGAGAAGGAAAAGCTCTGACCAAAAATGTCATGGGGTCAGCAGGAATATTATTTGATTTGCACTGTTTTGAAAAGCTAGAAGAAAGGAAGAAAGGTCACACATTCTACTAGGGATACGTATCCTGCCACTTCACCTCAGGTGCAGGCTTAGTGGTCCCTCCCTCTGTTACAGATCTGGGGAAGACACAACTTTTCTGCAGGATTCTTCAGATACCACCTTTGCTTTGCTCCAGCCTGATGTCTCTTCCGAGTCCCCATTTCCTCTGGGCACCTGCACTTGGAGTCAGGAGAACTCAAACCCAACCCCTGGTCTTCTCTCCCCAGTCAGACCTTCTTCCTGTATTCTTCTTGGTAAACAGATGATCTGCCCACTCTCTCATTGTGCCCTGACCTGCATGTCTGCTCTGACTCCACAGTACAGACTGAAATGGTCATTTCTCTCATGTCTCCTGACCTCTCACCTGGACCTGCTGGCTCTCCCCTGCACCCCCTGCAATCCATTCTCTACTCATCATTCAAAGGGATGCTCCAAAATTCAAAAGAAGACCCGACAGTTCCCTGCTTCAAACACCAGTAGTTTCTGACTCTCTTAGGATAAAGGTCAAAATCAGTGCCATGGGTTGTGAGGTCTCCCTGGAGCCAGTTCCTGCCCGCCTGGCCTCTTTGCCTCCTGACATTTCACTCTTGCTCACAGCCCAGTCTCTCAGGTCCAGTAGAGCAGCGGTCCCCAACATTTTTGGCACCAGAGACCACTTTCACGGAAGAAAATTTTTCCTCGGACAGTGAGGGGGGGATGGTTCAGGTGGTAATGTGAGCGATGGGGAGCAACGGGGAGCAGCACATGAAGCTTCACTTGCTCTCCCACCACTTACCTGCTGCTGTGCAGCCCTGTTCCTAACAGGCGAGCACTGGTAGTGGTCTGTGGCCTAGGGGCTGGGGACACCTGCAGTAGAACATCTCACACTTCTGCCCTCTTCCATAGCCCAGAATGCCTTTCTTCCTGCCACACCAGCAGTGCTCCTGGACTCTGGTCAGAGATTGAGAGTCATTTCATTGGAAAGGCCTTCAGACACTCTTGAATAAGCTCAGCATCATCTGTGCTGCTATCTCAGACCACCACTCACACTTTCACTGTTCTTCAGAGGTCTTGTCACGATTTGTAATCACATATCTATTTCCTTTTTTTTTTTAATGTTTATTGGAGTGTAGTTGCTTTACAATATTGTGTTAGTTTCTACTGTACAGCAAAGTGAATCACCTATACGTATACATATATCCCCTCTTTTTTGGATTTCCTTTCCATTTAGGTCACCACAGAGCATTGAGTAGAGTTCCCTGTGCTACACTGTAGGTTTTCATTAGTTATCTATTTTATACATAGTATCAATAGTGTATATATGTCAATCCCAATCTCCCAATTCATCCGACCCTCCCCCTTCCCCCTTGGTATCCATATGTTTGTTCTCTACTTCTGTGTCTCTATTTCTGCTTTGTAAGTAAGATCATCTATACCAATTTTTTCAGATTCCATATGCATGTATTAATGTACTATATTTGCTTTTCTCTTTCTGACTTATTTCTCTCTGTATGACAGTCTCTAGGTCCACTCACGTCTCTAAAAATGACCCAATTTCGTTCCATTTTATGGCTGAGTAATATTCCATTGTATATATGTAACACATCTTTTTTTTTCATTTTCACATACCTTTTAATGCAAAGGCTACATACATCTACATTTCAGTATTATGTATTTTATTTTATTTATTTATTTTTACATCTTTATTGGAGTATAATTGCTTTACAATGCTGTGTTAGTTTCTTCTTTATAAAAAAGTGAATCAGTTATACATATACATATATCCCCATATCTCTTCCCTCTTGTATCTCCCTCCCACCCACCCTCCCTATCCCAACCCTCTAGGTGGTCACAGAGCTCTGAGCTGATCTCCCTGTGCTATGCGACTGCTTCCAACTAGCTATCTATTTTATGTTTGGTAGTGTATATATGTCCATGCCACTCACTCACTTTGTCCCAGCTTCCCCTTCCCCCTCCCCGTGTCTTCAAGTCCATTTTCTAGTACGTCTGTGTCTTTATTCCCATCCTGCCCCTAGGTTCCTCATGACCTTTTTTGTTTTTTCCTTATATTGCATATATATGTGTTAGCATACAGTATTTGTTTTTCTCTTTCTGACTTACTTCACTCTGTATGACAGACTCTAGGTCCAGCCACCTCACTACAAATAACTCAATTTCGTTTCTTTTTATGGCTGAGTAATATTCCGTTGTATACATGTGCCACATCTTCTTTATCCATTCATCTGTTGATGGACACTTAGGTTGTTTCCATCTCCTGGCTATTGTAAATAGTGCTGCAGTTAACATTTTGGTACATGACTCTTTTTGAATTATGGTTTTCTCATGGTATATGGCCAGTAGTGGGATTGCTGGGTCATATGGTAGTTCTATTTGTAGTTTTTCAAGGAACCTCCATACTGCTCTCCATAGTGGCTGTACTAATTCACATTCCCACCAGCAGTGCAAGAGGGTTCCCTTTTCTCCACACTCTCTCCAACCTTTATTGTTTGTAGAGTTTTTGATGATGGCCATGCTGACTGGTATGAGATGATATCTCATTGTACTTTTGATTTGCATTTCTCTGATGATCAATGATGTTGAGCATTCTTTCGTGTGTTTGTTGGCAATCTGTGTATCTTCTTTGGAGAAATGTCTATTTAGGTCTTCAGCCCATTTTTGTTTTTTTTGTTTGTTTGTTTTTGTGGTACGTGGGCCTCTCACTGTTGTGGCCTCTCCCGTTGCAGAGCATAGGCTCCGGATGCACAGGCTCAGCAGCCATGGCTCACAGACCCAGGTGCACCGCGGCACATGGGATCTTTCCAGACCGGGGCATGAACCCGTGTCCCCTGCAGCAACAGGCCGACTCTCAACCACTGCGCCACCAGGGAAGTCCTCTTCAGCCCATTTTTGGATTGGGTTGTTTGTTTTTTTTGATATTGAGCTGAATGAGCTGCTTGTAAATTTTGGAGATTAATCCTTTGTCAGTTGCTTCATTTGCAAATATTTTCTCCCATTCTGAGGGGTCTCTTTTGGTCTTGTTTATGGTTTCCTTTGCTGTGCAAAAGCTTTGAAGTTTCATTAGGTCCCATTTGTTTATTTTTGTTTTTATTTCCATTTCTGTAGGAGGTAGGTCAAAAAGGATCTTGCTGTGATTTATGTCATAGAGTGTTCTGCCTATGTTTTCCTCTAAGAGTATTATAGTGTCTGGCCTTACATTTAGGTCTTTAATCCATTTTGAGTTTATTTTTGTGTATGGTGTTAGGGAGTGTTCTAATTTCATACTTTTACATGTACCTGTCCAGTTTTCCCAGCACCAATTATTGAAGAGTCTGTCTTTTCTCCACTGTATATTCCCTCCTCCTTTATCAAAGATAAGGTGACCATATGTGCATGGGTTTATCTCTAGGGTTTCTTTCATGTTCCATTGATCTATATTTCAGTTTTTGTTCCAGTACCATACTGTCTTGATTATTGTAGCTTTGTAGTATAGTCTGAAGTCAGGGAGCCTGATTCCTCCAGCTCCATTTTTCGTTCTCAAGATTGTTTTGGCTATTCAGGGTCTTTTGTGTTTCCATACAAATTGTGAATATTTTTGTTCTAGTTCTGTGAAAAATGACAGTAGTTTGATAGGGATAGCATTGAATCTGCAGATTACTTTGGGTAGTAGAGTCATTTTCACAATGTTGATTCTTCCAATCCAAGAACATGGTATATCTCTCCATCTATTAGTATCATCTTTAATTTCTTTCATCAGTGTCTTATAATTTTCTGCATACAGGTCTTTTGTCTCCTTAGGTAGGTTTATTCCTAGATATTTTATTCTTTTTGTTGCAATGGTAAATGGGAGTGTTTT
>RJWK010067822.1:0-11508 GCA_004363435.1 Platanista minor
TCTTTGTCTCGAGCCCTTGGGGAAGTCACCTGGAACTGCCTATGCAATAACTTCCTATAAATGAGCCCTAATTAAGCCCCTGTTCCGGAAGTCCAGTCTGGAGGTTACCAGATCATTAGTCTTGGTTTCAAAGAAAGAGTCTATGTGGAGAAGAGGTCGAAGGATCCAGAAGAGCCTTCAGCTTTGTCCATTCCCTTCTCTTTTCCCCAGGCAGAACCGTGTGCCTGCAAGCCTGGCAAGGGAAGGAGCATCAAGGAAGGCAGGATTCTAAGACTTCCTTAGATGCCTTGGTCCTCTGCTCCACTGGGGAGCTCTGTTGCTTTCACAGAGAAAAAGATTAGCCAAGGGCCTTTGGTCAGCCCATGCAGGAATCACTGCACAGCCACGCCACTGGACTTGAGGGCCCCATGCAGACGTGCATGGTGGGAGCCAGTGCAGAGCTGTCAGATAGATGTATAAGTTTATTTCAGGGCAAATGCTTGATTTCTCAGTTAAGAAATTGTTGGTAATTCCTCTTCTAGTGGAGCCCTCTACAAGCTGCCAGTCCATCGCACACCCCACGGGGATCAGCGTGCTCTGATCCAGAGTCTGAAGAGTAGACACACTCCATTGACTCTGAATAGAAGGAGAATGAAGGGAGGAATGAGGAGAGAAATGTGAGAGAGAAAGGCCAGTGCCAGAGCCTGGGCAGGACCGAAGGAAGAAAGCTTGAGGTCACTGAACACAGTTAGACCAAGCACCTGCCAACTCAGTAGTTCTACCAAGCCGTCATTCTTGCCACTGTTGGCTATAGGATGGAAACTGACTTTTATAAAACAGAAAAAGAAATACATCCTTTGCTTGGTTTTCTGGGTTATGTTTCTTTAGCCTGTCCAATTCCAGAAGCTCGAGGCTTGTGTGTCCTCAGTTGGCTGCTCTGGTAAGGGAAGCAGACTCTACGTGCATTGTAATGGGGGGCCAGTCCCAGTCCAGTGATGGGGGGCCAGTCCCAGTCCAGTGGGTCTGAAACAGGGCACCTGGGAGGGTGCAGAAAACAGAACCGGACACATGAAGTGGGCCTTGAGGTTACACAATGTCACATTGCTACCTTCTGTATTAGCTTCTCATTGCTGCTGGAACAGATTACCACAGACTTCATGGCTTAAAACCACGGAAATGTATTATCTTACAGTTCTATAGGTCAGATAGCCAACACAGGTCTCACTAAGCTGAAGTCAGGGTTTCCACAGGGCTACTTCTTTCTGGAGGCTCCAGAGGAGAAGCTTTGCTCTTTTCAGCTTCTAGAGGCTGCCCACAGGCCTTGGCTTGTGGCCCCACTTTGCCTCCCTCCAACCTCCCATTTCCATGGTCATAGCTCCTGCTACTGCCTTTGACCTTCTTGCCTCCCTCTTATAAGGACTTTTGTCATCGCACTGGGTCCACCTGAAGTAATCCAGGATCACCTTCCCATCTCCGTAACCTAATCACATCAGCAAAATCCTTTTTGCCACGTAAAGTAACACACAGGTTCCCGGGATTAGGGTGTGGCTAGCTTTGGGGGACCATTATTCAGCCTCCTGCACTGTCATTTACAAAGTTCCACTGAGAAACTGTTAAGCAAGAACAGGACACTATACCTGGTGCTGATCACCTGCTCACAACAAACGAAGGCAGGGAGAAGCTGATGGAGCCTCCCATGGTGTAATCCTCCAGGGAGATTCTGGGGCTCGGATGACTCAGCTTTACATCTCCAAGGATGATGGGCATCCAGCCCTGACCCACATTCTCTCTTGTTCAAACCACGGGCATCTCTTGCCCAGGCTACTACGATAGCCCCCCAATGCCTGCTGTTGCCCTCCTCCAATTGCACCTACACCCAGCAGCTAGAAGAATCCCTGGATACTCCACCCCTCCCTGTGTCTTACCATCGCACTTAAAATTTAACCAACTTTTGATGGCCTTCAGACCCCTGCGTGATCAGGCGTCTGTGTCCTTCCCTCTCATTTGGCTTCTTTAGCCCCCTGCCACATGCTGGGCTGTTTCCCGCCTCACAGCCTTCTCGCATATGCTACTCCCTCCGCCTCCTCTTGCCACCACTGGTCTCTCTTGATCCTTCAGGTTTCAGCTTAAATGTCCCTCCTCCCAGAGCTCTTCTGTGGATCACTCTCTCTCAGGAAATCCACCCTCTACCCTGCCCCGTTCCCCCTATTTCACTCTGTATCCGGCCCCAGCGTCCACACCGTGTCGCTTCCTGTGTCTCAGCATTTACCACACATTGCAATGTTCTGTTTATTTACCTGCATATAATAACAGCTTCTCTTACATGTATATAATAAAATCAGACAAATACTTCACTGGCAATGTAGCTGCTCCTTCTAGGACTGATGACTCTCCCCCTAGACGATGAGCTAAGGGTGAGGACCAAGCTCAGGTCAGTTCTTTCCATCCATGTACACTGAGCAGCTGGGCCATCTGTTGGGTGGATGGATAAATGAATAGATGGTGGTTGAATGGGAAGGTGGATGGATCTATCAAAGCTAATCCAGAAGAGATGCTCAACTCACCCTGACCTGCATCCTGGTCTCATAAGTGCATGCCTCGATGATTGCCTCTGGCCATTTGGCGATGAAACCCTTATTTCAATACATGGGAGATTCAGTTTGGGGCACAGACCCTCCTTGGTTTAAGACTTTGTCCATATGTCAGTACTCACGTGGCACACAAATATCAACAGACAGGCAGACAAAGCCCTGGCGACTTATTTTGCTTTTTTGAGTTTTAACAGAAACAGCACACTATCCAGGAAAATCTCATGTCAATTTTATCGCTCCTAACCGCACAGCGATTCCTGCCAGAGTACAGGAAGCTGGCCTCGCACAGGAGACCAACAGGAACATAATCACATCTGGTCTGTGACTGGACGGGCAGCCTTCGGGTACGACTCAATCACGGCCTGCATCACCCCGGCACCAGCCTCTGCCCCCTCACTCCTTCTGCATGGGCTGCATTGGGTGAGTTCAGATGAGGTGTCTGTTCCTCTACTACGTGCTCAGATTCGCTCAAAGCCCAATCTTTGACAGAACTGTTACCAATTCCCTGGTGAGTAGGAGATGAGAAACAAGGAGATTTGGGCATCTTTTGGTCGTGTCCGACCTGCGCTCTACTGTGATAGTGATCTGCACCGATAGCTCCCGGCCACAGATGGGCTGTTTTCCAACATGCTGATAAAGCTAGCAGGCTACGGCCCGTGCAGGATGCTTCCACGAGATCTACAGACACTCGGTTCCTATAATTCCTCCAGCATCACAGCTCTGATGCTAGTATCCCAGTGGGCTCTGAATTCCATTCAAAATTGCTCTGTTGACATTTAAAGGTCTCCATCAGTCTAGTCACGTGGCAAAGAACACTGGATAAAATCAGCCCCGCCTCACTACCTCCTAGCTGGACCTCAGACAAAATGACCGCTGTCTGGAAGGCAAGCCCAAGTGTTCCCTCCAGCTCTAAAATTCTATGATCTTATGATGCCTCCTGTTCAGCCAGTTGTCTGGACCCTTCTGACTGCCAATAACTCACAGAAAATCCCATTAAAAGAGCAAATGAAACCTGTAACCAAACCTTTCAGGAGGCTGCCAAAAGCTAAGGACATTTTCCACCATGAGCTGTTTGTTTTCCAAAAGACTTGCACTGCCAAAGGGGAGTTTTAGGTGAGATACAACATACAGCTTCCTAACTGTATATGGTATGCATCAAGGGAAGGAAAGCCTTTGTCTGACCTCCTTCTTGCAGGGAGGGTTGGGCCCTATCTTCCTTTAGGAAGAGGGGCGGTCCAGATGGATTCTGAAGGGCTATGATTGCCTTAGGCTCTTTGATTTTTGTCCTTTTCTTGATAAATTTTACAACCCTCATTTTAATTGCCAAACCGAACACCTCCACTAAGATAATGAGTGTGCCATTTTCCTTCTAAATAAAAAATTCAGACTGGAAGAGTAGCTCTAACGTTCCTTAACGTAAATTCTCTGAAGAGTTAAAGTGTGTTGAGAACAACCCAACATCCAGGACAGAACTAACTGTGGGACCCTTCTCCTATAGGGAGAGAGCCCCAAGACAAGTAGAAAAATGAAACGCTGATCTGATCCTGCATGAACAGGAACTTGGGGGCCTTTGGGTTGTTATGGTTTCAAAATGCCTTGCCCATGCCTTGCCCTCTGCAGGGATCCAGCTAGGTAACCACACAGCTAGGTGTGGTGCCTGTGTGTTCATTGCAGGTCTGCCCCGGGGTACATGTGTACATGCCAGTGGGAGTAGCCTATGACAGCTGGCAGGGACTCAGCACACCAGCTTCAGCCCATCCAGCCACACCAGAGTACATCACTGCACCTGCTCCTCTCCCCTGCAGAGCCCTCTATATCAGAACATGTTTTCCCCTCAATGATTAAGTTTTCAACCTATGCACAGAGGGCTGCATACTACCCTCTAGACACATGAACTTATCTGTCCAGTTCCCGCTAATATCAAATAAGAAGTTCCTTAATGTCTAACAAAATTCAGCTCTTTCTAGAGCCGGGAAAGCTTTCCCCACAAAGGACAGGCTACAGTGATCAGGTCAAAGGATCCCTAGTCCAAAATCGTATTTCATTAAATTCTGCCCCCTGAGTCCACAGTTTGGGTAGGCTTTGCTATTATCACTGTAGAAGGCAAGGGGGAAAAGGTATCAGCTGTGTTTCACCCCTAGGATTGTTTAATGCACAATCCTAGGGGTGAAACAAGTGGTATTTGATCGGTTAACATCTTGCCTGTCATAGATTGCTGGTGCAGGAAGGGGCTTAAGCTGCCATTCAGATAAGCAGAGATCTGGGAGAGGGTTTAGCCGGTCCTGAGAAAAATGATATAATTTATAAGTCATTGAGCTAGAGGTTGGCTAATTTCACAAAGTACTTTACAAATGAGAAGATTGAGAACGAGAAAGATTTTGCGACTAACTCAAGGTCACGTGTTAATATCAAAACAGAATTGAGACTAGAAAATGGGTCTACTGACTCTCAGCCTAGCTCCACCACCAAAGGAAATCAGACAAGGAATACAGTGAGAAAACATTTTTGGGGGGGTTTCTATTCTATTTGCACTTTTCTGCCTCCCAATCTCCAAACCTACTCCCTAATTCAAGCTCCACTACCTAGGACAGTACATCAAAAACAAGACTATAGACCTGTTTCCTTGGATTTTCAAATCAAGTCCAACTGGAGGTTCAAGTTCATCTGGAAGGTCTTACGGTAAAACCGGTGGAACTTTCTCTGCCACCCACCATGGGGTCCCCACTCCTGCCCCCACCCAGTGGAAGCTGTGTCTGCTGCTGAGTCTGACTCTGTGTCTGACAAATATGGACTCGGTTTTGCTGGTAAGGTCCAGATGGGGCCACAAGCAGTTCACTGGCCAGCCTGGTGAGTTCATCAGCAGACATGGGGGTGCCAGACAGGCTGAGGAGCTTGCTGGGTGGGATGCAGAGGGAGGGAGAGGCAGTTGTGTGATTCTGCCAAGGTTTTCTTGGCCTCTTACTCAGCAGTTTCTACAATGTGGTGACGGTACGAGTGAAATAAAGATAGTTAAAAATGGTGAGCTGGAAGGCTACTCTCTTTACCATTTCACGTGCTTTAGTTCCTCTCTCTGACAGCTTCTCTCACCAACACAGAAAGGGATTTGGGAAATAAAAGCACTGCAGTGAGATAGATAGGTGTCTGACTTTGGGTCTAGAGAAGGGAGGAGAAAAAAACTGAAAAAGGAAATGTTCCCAATGTGTGATCTGTCCCAAATAGGGTGGCCAGATAAAATACAGGATGCCCGATTAAATGTGAACTGCAGAAAAAAAACAACTTTTTAGCATCAATATGTCCTAAATATTGCATACTTATACTAAAATATTTTTCATTGTTTATCTGAATTTAACTGGGCAGTCTGTATTTTTTATTCGCTAAATCTGTTGACCTTCATCCCAAAGTAATGGGTGCGGGGCCTTCTGTATATTCTGAATCTTCTCTCCCTCCTCCTGGGCCCACTACCAAAATCAACACATAAAAACACCCAAAGCCTTAACCCATATAACACTAAGAACATTCTATATTACTGGGAAAGTTCAAGGATCATGAAGGTTTAGGCCACAGCAGCTGCTCTCAGCGTGCATCAGGGTCACCTGGAGGCCTGGTAGAAACACAGATTTCTGGGTCCCTTCTCTATAGTTTCACAGTTGGTCTGGAGTTGGGCTTGAGAATTTGCTTTCCTAACAAGTGGCCGGTACTTGATCGTGATGCTGCCAGCTGGTACTCTAGCTTAAAGGAGGGAGTACTACCCTACAGGGCAGATACCCACGATTCTGGTTCCTGTCCTGTTCCTCATCAGATGTGCAACTTTAGATAAACAATTTAGAATCATTTTGCTTGTGTTTAATAATATGGTACACGTCTATATCCTCACGATTACAAAGTCAAGAGACATGGAAATAAATAATTTATTGAAGCACTGTCCTTAATGACCTCATCTGTGGCAGAGTTTATTAGCTTAGATCAATAGCATGTGCTCACAAGGCCAGGGCAAAGCATCCCTGAGGACCAAGCACCTCTGGCTCCAGGCTCCACCTGCTGCCACCAGCAGGGCCAGGTATCTGCTTTGTACACGGGGGCCTGCTAGAGATGCTCTTGTTATAAAGGTGCCACTAGTGTGAAAAAAGTCTGCAACCCACTGACTTAGAAGATCACCTGGGATCCTTTCTAAGAGTCTGTGATTGGGGCTTCCCTGGTGGCGCAGTGGTGGAGAGTCCGCCTGCCGATGAAGGGGACACGGGTTCGTGCCCCGGTCCGGGAAGATCCCACGTGCCGCGGAGCGGCTGGGCCCATGAGCCATGGCCACTGAGCCTGCGCGTCCGGAGCCTGTGCTCCGCAACGGGAGAGGCCACGACAGCGAGAGGACCGCGTACCGCAAAAAAAAAAAAAAAAAAAAAAAAAAAATAGTGTCTGTGATTATAGCTCAACTACATTCCAATTCCAGCCCCTATTATTTTCCCAGATGGCCCACCCTCGGAGTCACTAAATGGTCATTCAGTAAATGGTCCTATCAGTCTCTCAGGGAAAGATCAGATCTGGGCTCACACCTGAGGCCCCCCCAAAGTCATCATGACTGTTCTCACTAGGTGTCAAGGGGCAGGACGGGCAGACTGGAATTGTCTGGGTTTCGGGAATGCATAACTGCTTTCCAGAGGCCTGGGCAGCTGCACTGTACAAAGAATCCTGTTTGGAGATGGAAGGAATAACACACAAGCCTGTGAAGGGTTAGAAAGAGGCTGCAAGAAATTAGGGAGATGGCATACACCAATGGGTAAAGCAAGGAACTCTCACTGGAGGAATAGATATGCAGATTTTGACAAAGTTAAAGAAGGAACGGGGAACCTAGTGGGCACGTCCATCCGTCACCTGCAAAAATCATGGAGTCTGGGCAAAAGGCCAGGGTCGGGCACGAGAGACAAGTATGCATGCGTCCAAATGATCTCAGAGTGCTGACCTTGCTCTGCCCTCCCCCTGAGGACCCTGCCCACTCCTCAGCTCTCCCCAGTGGAGTGGTAGTCTTGGCTGCTGCAGCATCTCTGTCACAGGACAGAGTTTCGTCTGATCTTGAGCACCGATCTCCTCCCCGGGCTCAGCGATCCAGGGCCTCAGCAGGGGGGCAGCTGCACCCAGGCAGCGGGAGGCCAGGGTAGCCAACAGGCTACCTGCTCAGTGCTGGATAGCAGCCCTGACCCCAGGACGGCCACACCCCGGGCCCTTCTGCTCACTTCACCTTGCAGCATTTGGGAGGGGACACCCTGTACAATTAGTCTCCCGAGTTTATCTATTTTTCAGGTTATCCCACCTTTAACCAGAACCTCCTGGTCTTTTCTTTCTCTGCATATGGAGTTTTCTCCAGAATTCAAGAATGTCATAGAGGAAGGAACCTTGAAGATCTATCTCTTTGCATATACGGTGGATGAAACCGAGATTCAAAGCGTTTGGGGCTGGCCCAAAGTCACGTAGCCAGTTAGGGCCAAACCAGGCCTAGGAATTGAGTCCTCCACCTGCCTGACTGGGGTTTGTCCCGGGTTTGCTTCCACCGTCTGTGCACAGGAGGCCACCTCCTCTTGACCTCAGGAGCCTCTGCCTCTCCTACAGGAACAATGTACGTACAGGCAGCTTCAAAAGGCAAGACTGCCCCAAACACTATTATTTTTAATAAAATCCTTGGGTGTGGCAACCCAGCTGTTGGTGTGTCTGCCTTAGTTGATTCTGGCCACTGTGTCTTTCGGGCTGCGGCATGGAGGAAGCAGCAGTGACCTGACCAGGGCCCCTCCCTCAGGGAGAGAACAGCAAGTGTTCCCGCAGGGGCCGGACTCTTCCCGAAACTCCGGGAGGGAGGGCTGGACGGCTCAGGCAACGTCAGGGTTGGAAGTGGGGCTGTGTCACTGGGTTAGGTCCCCTCCTCATCTCCACCCATGAGGAGGGCACACACTTGGGGCTGGATCCTGAAAGCAAAGGGAAACACACACCCACTGGTTATCACGGAAGAAAATGCTACTTAAAGGCAATCAGTCAGAATTACTTTCAATACATAAATATTTTGGGAAATGATGAGTTCATTTTAATTACTTCCCTAACATTCGTAACAATATTATTTGCCGGCAGTGGCTTTTCCAAGGTGGTTGCCTCAATTCCAACCCTGGTACACTCACCCTTTCCCTTGGAGAATCTGCCATCATGTAATTCAATAGGCACATGGAGGAGGTGGGGTCCGGAGGGGAGAAAAGACTCGTGGTGACCTCACAAAGCCAAGCAGGATTCTGTCTCATTTTCACCTCAATCCAGCATGAGGTCTTGTTATACCTGAAATACTCTGGGTCCTGAGACCCCTGTAACTGGCAAAGGCCACAGCTCCACTCAGAATCTAAAGACATCCCAGCACCAAATGGTTCTGTCCTAGTTGTTTTCCATCTAAACAAACCAGTAGAAAGCAAGCAGACATTTTCCCTTTCTTGTAATTAGTGATGATTCAGAAACATACACACACACTCCCCATAAAGAGGTAGCTGCTTCTGCCAAGAACTACATTTGAGTACACATTCTTTTTTGAAACCACTCTGTAGATTTTATTAACTCAAAAAGCCAAGCATGTATCCTATACTGATAAGCACAGAGAGCGGATCAGACACAAGTGTCATCAATAAACCACAGCAGTCAGAGAACAAATTCATTACTATCAATTACTTGGGAAATAATAAAACTCTTCTGCTAAGTATCGAAATGACTAAGTTGATGCAGTGGGGAGCGGAGGGCAGTTTTGTCTTAATATTCCAGATTACTATCCGAAAGTTGAAGGGCCAAAGATTAAAGAGGTGAATATTCCATTCATAAATGTCTGCTTGGGGTTGAAAATGCACAGAAAACCAAACTATTTGGTCTATTTGCTTTTCTTCCCCATACCACTCACGAGCTTATTCTTTTTATTTCCTTCCTTTCTTTCTTCCTCCCTCCCTCCCTCCTCCGTCCCCCTCCTCCCTCCCTCCTCCCTCCTCCCTCCGTCCTTCCTTCCTTCCTCCCTGTCCCCCCTTCCTTCCACAAGGCATCATTTCCAGCAAACTAAAATACCCAGAAGGTGACCCATGCTGCCCCCGGGGCTGGTCCTCTCTGACAGCTTCCCTAGGTCCCAGACACTGAGTTCATCATTATCCACGATTAGAATCCACAGGCTCATGAGATCAAAACTTCCTCAGCTCTCACATCCCTTTGGCAGGACTTCTCAGGCTAACATGGGGCAGGGAAGGAGGCGGTAAAGACATAACTCTTAGGGTCAATACACGGAACGGCAACGTGCTCTTAGATCTGCAGGGACACTGAACGACTCTCTGAACTGGCACCCAGCTTTCACTCCCCAGGCGGAGGGCCAGGGCACACGGGATCTCTGGGTCCAGGGGTCCCCGGGCCCAAGAACAGAGAGGAGGCACTACAATTTCAGATCTAGCTGTGCGGGGGGATTTGCAACAGCTTCCTTCACAGAAGTGCGACAAATGCTGCTTATGGTTTTGTTCCCTTTGCTGCATAAAACTGTCCTCGGGGCTCTGTTCCAAACACATAATTGGGGGAAAAGAATAAAAAAGTGGCAGCCATGTGCTCTGATTTGCCCAACATGCTCTCTGCACTCTGCAAATCTGGTATGGTGGGCAGAGAGGTATCCCCGCTGCAACTAAGATTTGGGGCCACTGTGGGTATCCCCTCCAAGTCTGGGAGCAGAAGAATGTCCTTTGCTCTTGATTTCAGGAACCCTGGTAGTTGCTAATTGCAGTCTCTTCCCTGGTAATTGGCTTCATCAGCTCCCAACCACAAACACACCCACACACACCCCCCCTCCCCCACACACACAGAGCCCCACCTCTATCCTCCAGTAGGCCTTTCCCTCTAGCCCCTTAGGCTCGCCTGATGAAACAAAATCACTGGAACCCAGAAACCTTTCCTCCTCTTTCCTTCCCTACGTTTGAACGTCAGAGGGGTAGGTTATTATATTATATCCTTGAATACTTGGCAATCTTTAGCTCAGACATGTGTTCAGTGTCAGCTAGGTCGCAGGCATTGTGCTAGAAAGAAGCATAAGGAACACGCTACGCTTTTGAAAGTCTCACGGAGGTAAAAAAAATGTCCACATAAACAAATCATTAAGAGATAACTCAATACGCACATTATTAGTGGAGCACATGGACTGCCCTGCAAGCATCACAGAGAAAATGATTAAAACCCCCTGAAGAGCTCATGAAGGCTTCACAGAGGAAGTGATTTTGAGCACAGTTTTAAAGGACAAGAAGGGATTTGCTAGGTGGGGAAAGAAAGGAAGGCTCGAGGGTGGGGTAACTCCCGGGACAAAGTCCTATGAGATCACATCCAAGTGGGCAGAAGTGCAGGGTGTCCGGGGAGGGGCCTGGCAGCACAGGAGGATGGGAATTTATAAAACTCAGGGCACAAGGACCTTACACCATGCTGTAGTGTTCAGAGTTTTACCGTAAGAGAAACCAGGTGCCACTGAAGGCTTTTAAGCCGGGTGGTAGCATATATTGTTTCAGAAATGTAATTCTACAGCAACAAACCATAATCAGAGATCAGGAAAATAATGAATCTGTTTATGACAGAGATGAAGGGTGAGTGCCTTGATTAAAGACAAAGTAATTACAGAAAAGAGGCTGCTACGGGGGATCAGAGAAAGGGTCTCAGGAGGAAGAAGTTGGGGGGGGGGGGGTGTCTAAGTACGCAGTCAGGTGAAATCCCTTCTCATTCCGGGCCCCTTTGGATTAACTGGTCGGCCACAGGAGCAGATTTGCATCCGAAAAGCACCCTTCTCTGAGGCCGGGCCTGCTCAGGCAGCACCTTGCAGGCTTCTGCCCTCCTGGGACCCCTGGCCAGTGCCCGCCACATCCTGCAGCTTCCCTTTCTGACCTGCTTCCCTCTTCCCATGGGCTGCAGCCCCTGCCTC
>RJWK010067823.1:0-11508 GCA_004363435.1 Platanista minor
GGGAGATGAGAGATAGAGGAGTCGAGGTCTCTTGGTTGGGGACGCTGGGTCTCTGGTTCGTGGAAGCTGGACAGGGGCGTGAGGGTCTTGTCCCTGGGACCTCACTGGCTCCCCGCAAGGCAGCTCATTCAGAACCAGAAAGATGCCCCCTACTCCTGTGCAGACTGTGAATGAGCCAAGGGGAGAGTGGCTGAGGGCCTGAGAAGGCCTAAAAGGACCTGGAAAGTTCCAGAATCAGATCAGAACTAGGAGATCAGGGCTTCCCCGGTGGCGCAGTGGTTGAGAATCTGCCTGCCAATGCAGGGGACACAGGTTCCAGCCCTGGTCTGGGAAGATCCCACATGCCGCGGAGCAACTAAGCCCGTGCACAACTACTGATCCCACGCGCCACAACTACTGAAGTCCGCGTGCCTAGAGCCTGTGCTCTGCAACAAGAGAAGCCGCCACTATGAGAAGCCCGCATACCACAACGAAGAGTAGCTCCTGCTTGCTGCAACTAGAGAAAGCCCACACGCAGCAACAAAGACACAACGCAGCCAAAAATTAATTAATTAATTTTTTTAAAAAAAGAAAGAAATAGGAGATCAGGGAGGTTCCCTCCCCTTGGACACCAAGAAACAAACATCACGACAGCTGTGGTGACTGAGCCTGAACTCTGGAGAAACCGAGGCTCAGGCAGGCTGAGAAGCTCGCCCACAGCTGGGCTGGGGAGCCCGTTAGACCTGCAGCCCAGCCTCTTTCCCAGCACCAGGAGTCTCTCTCTCGGGTGCCTAGTCAGAACCAAAAGACATGGGCAGGCACAGCTCCTCCTCCTCCCCTCTCCCTCACAGGCCCTGCGCACGGCTGCCCAAACTAAATCAGCCAGCGTTTGGTTCCCACATGTGTCTCCCAGGCCTGCGATGGGAAATCCTGCCCCCCTGCAAGGCCTGGGCAGGGTTGAGAGGCTTAGGATACCTGTTGTACAGATGAGGACACGGAGGCTCAGAGAGGACCACAGCAGGCCCTGGTCACTGGCTGGCCGGAGGCAGCGGAGATGTTAGAACCCTGGTGTGTCCGCATCCCCGGTCCCTCCTGACTCTGACCTTCCACAGCTAAGAGGAGGCGGCAGACACTTTCCTGCAGGGCCTGAGTGTCTGACAAGGTGGGGGGATCTGGAGCTTCTGAGCAGCTGAGGTTCTCAGGATGTGGAAACACAGAGGCGCGAGGCCAGACTTTCTCCTCCAAGTCTGATGCAGGCAGAAGCAACAATTTACAAGCACCTTGGGACAACGGGGGAACCATCTCTGCAGACTCCCAGCGCCTCTAAAAGCCGTCTAACTTTCTGTTCCTTCCTCTGTGCCCAGCAGCCATCGATCCACGGCAGTCCCCTCTGCTCCTCCCATCTCCACACCCGGCATCTGCTCAGCTCCCCACCAGCTGTCCCGCTCCGAGGCAGCCCCTCTGAACCTCAGTCTCCTCTGAACCTGCAGATGATAAAGCCATACCCCCAGGACTGTTTTGAGGGTGGCCCCTGGCACTTTGTAAGGGCTCAATAATGTGGGGTTTTTTCCTGTGGAAAAGCAGCCCAAGTCTTGGGCACACACCCCCCCCAATATACCAGACCTGTGAATCCCTCCCCCTCCTCAGGGTGAGGCTTCAGGGACACCCTTGCTGCCCCTTTACCCCTTGTCTTCCCAGAACCCAGAGTCAAGAATGTCCATTTCCTCGGGATCATTTCTCCCAGCCCCCTTCTCTGTGGTCCTCCAGGCCTAGAGCAGGACCCCCATGAGCTCCGTGAATAATTGTTGAATGATCAACCAACAGGAAAAACAGGGTTCAGGAAGTTGCCACCAGGAAACCCCTCCTCCAGGAAGACTTCCCTGACCCTCTACCCAGTCTGGGTTAAGGGCTCCTCATATGAACTCCCCTGAGAAACCCCCAACTATTTTAAGTGTAGGCTCTGGGGTCCAAGCCTTGGCTCTGAACTGGCTAGCTGTGTGCCTTTGGGCAAGTGACATAACCTCTCTGTGCCTCCATCTCCTCACCTGTAACAGGAGGGTAATAATAACAGTGTCTGCCAAGGAGAATTGTGAGGGGTCAGGGGACAAGCACCACACACAGGGTGGCACCAGGCACATTCTGAGCGCTCACAGATGTGAGTGGTTTTTAAGAGCGGTCATGAGTGTCACTCCGTGTTGTCTGTTTACCAGACTGTCTTTTGCCACCTGCTCATGAACTCACTGACACTTGTCACGAAGACGGTTGGGCGCTTCCCAGACCCCCACGGAGCCCCTTCGCAGCTTCTGTGAACCTCCCCGCTGACTCTGGCCTTCCCCTGTGAAGTCTGAATGCACAGCTCTCCTCCAGAGGCTGGGCTGCTTTGCCCACGTCTACAGAGAGCTGAGCTGCCTGGGCCTGTGCAAGCCCAAGGCTGGCCCTTGGCCAGAGACTGACAGGTCACCAGCTGAGACCAACTGTGAGGTGTAACTTATCCTCCAGAGTCCCCCGAGGGATTAGGCGGAGGCTGCTCCCTGCAGGGCTTTGCCTGAAATCACACTCTGGCTTGGCAGTCCCCCAGCCATCCCCCACACTGGCCTGCCTTCCTCACTTTCTTATACCCAAATCCTCATCTCTTGAAGCCACCTATGGCAGTGGCAAGTGTCCTGCCCACCTCTAACCCCACTCTTTTTTTTTTTCTTTTGGCATGTGGGATCTTAGTTCCCCGACCAGGTACTGAAGCCGTGCCCCCTGCAGTGGAAGCACCAAGTTGTAACCACTGGACCTCCAGGGAAGTCCCTACCCCACTCTTAACACAGCGCCCAGACACAAGCTGCATGGTCGCTGTGGGGGAATGGTTGAACTGAGTGATGCCCAAGAAAAAGCTGTAGTGAGTCAGCCAAGGGAAGAATTCTGAGAGGGAGAAGCCAAGGCTGAGAACCCACGGGTCTCCCCTGGACCCACCCCACCCCATCTGCACACAGCCCCTTCCCCTGCCCACGCTGGGAGCCATTTGCAGCCATAAGTGTTCAGTGGAGTATGTGGTCTTTAATGTACAGGCCTTGGGCTGCATAAACAAGGTTGTAAAATTTAAAGGCAAATCAGGCTGGGATCCCAGGGGCAGCCACACTGACATCACAGCTGGGGGCTGGACTTGTGTGGAATGGGGAGGAGGGAGCTTTCGATAGCATCCATTCTGGTATAGAAAGAAGAGGTGATGTGGGCCCGACTGGTGGTTGCTTCTGTTTATTTGCTTCTGTTTAATCGTTGGATCTGAAATGACTAGATGGGTGCAGGCCCACATTTAGACCATACCACAGTCAAGGGGGTTGGATATTTTGTCTCTTCCAAAGAAAATTCATTGTCCTCTCTGCAGATGAATAAGGGACCCAGCACAGGATCATAGGTGTCAGGGCTTCAGCCAAGGGAACAACGTGAGGCCCTGCCCTCCTGGAGCTTTCATTCTAGAGGGAAAGAAAAAACAAGTAAACCAGTAAGTCATGACAATTTTAGGTACTGATCAATGTGATAAAAATAAGATTGGGGGCTTCCCTGGTGGCGCAGTGGTTGAGAGTCCGCCTGCCGATGCAGGGGATGCGGGTTCGTGCCCCGGTCCGGGAAGATCCCACATGCCGCGGAGCGGCTGGGCCCGTGAGCCGTGGCCGCTGAGCCTGCGCGTCCGGGAGCCTGTGCTCCGCAACGGGAGAGGCCACAACAGCGAGAGGGCCGCGTACCGCAGAAAAAAAAAAAAAGATTGGGAGGGAAGCCCACTTGAGAATGGGGGATCACAGTGGGATGACACCCCGGTAATACTTGTATGAGGAGGGAGGAAAGGGCACAGTCTGCTGCGGACCACAAGGCTGGCTGCTCCATCAGCAGGCCACTCCAGGCTTCTCCCCCCACCTCCCTGCCCTGCAAACCGGGCAGCTGCTTGCAGATCAGACTCATCGTCTGCAGCCTCACCCAGGGGGATTTCTCACCCAGCTTCCCAACTCCACACAATGCTGATTAAGCATGTAGGCTTTGGAGCCACAGTCCTGGGTTCAAATCCCAACTCTGCCACTTACTAGCTGCACGCCCCTGGGCCTCGTTTCCTGGTCTGCAGAACGGAAGTAGTGACAGCATCTACCTGTCGGGATTAACAGCACTGGGAAGATTAAGTGAGGCACAGCGTGTGGCACAGGGCAAGCCCGCAATAGGGCCAGCGAGTATGTTGTTTTTATCATTGTCTCTCCTTCCTTGTTATGACCCAAGGTAGCTCTGCAGTCAACGTAAGCAGACGCGGCAGGCTGAAGGCAAAGGGTGGGGGCTACAGAGATGCCTGCTCCAAGAATCTGGCTGAGACCGGA
Source organism: Platanista minor (assembly GCA_004363435.1). Taxonomy (NCBI): domain Eukaryota; kingdom Metazoa; phylum Chordata; class Mammalia; order Artiodactyla; family Platanistidae; genus Platanista; species Platanista minor. Next base: position 4,326 of record RJWK010067823.1, read on the forward strand.
AGAGAAGGAGCCAGTCAGCTGGAGACAGAAGAAGCTGGGGAGGGGAGGGAGGGGCTGGGCAGAGGAGGAGGGGCCTGAGGGCCTGGGAGGAGGAGAAGAATGAGCATGGAGCCAAAGGGGACTGCCTCATCCAAGACATGCCACAGGGCTGCCCTGGTGGCGCAGTGGTTGAGAGTCCGCCTGCCGAGGCAGGGGACGCGGGTTCGTGCCCCGGTCCGGGAAGATCCCACATGCCGCGGAGCGGCTGGGCCCGTGAGCCGTGGCTGCTGAGCCCGCGCGTCCGGAGCCTGTGCTCCGCAACGGGAGGGGCCGCAACAGGGAGAGGTCCGCACCATATCGCAAAAAAAAAAAAAAAAAAGACATGCCACAGAGGGCATCTGAAGGGCCCAGTGGATGCTCTGGGATGCTCAAACATGCCTGTTGGAAGGTACCCAATTTGTAAGATGAGGGAGGCAGCAGAGGAGGGGAGAGGTGTCAGGTAGGCCTGATCAATCCTGGCTTTGGCCATTTAGGGGCCATGTTATGAAAGTCCCTAAGCCTCAGTGGTACCATCTGTAAAATGGGGAGAACCCTAGAACCCACCTCAGGGTCATTGCAAGGACTGAATGAGACGTTGCATGAGTCAGCATTCACTTAATGGAAGTTGATAGAATTAGAGTGAAGAGTCTCTGATTTTAAGATCCAGTGAACCCAAGGCTCCAGATTTTATGTTTCTACGTGGCTCACGAGTTTAAGACTAAATCTTACTAGAATGTTGGCTCTGTGAGACGGGGATTTGGTCTGTTCTGTTCATGGTTTTAGTCCCAGTACCTGGCACCCAGGACGTGGGAAATACATGAGGGACTTCCCTGGTGGCGCAGTGGTTAAGAATCCACCTGCCAATACAGGGGACACAGCTTCAATCCCTGGTCTGGGAAGATCCCACGTGCTGTGGAGCAGCTAAGCCCGTGCGCCGCGCTACAACTACTGAGCCCACACGCCTAGAGCCCGTGCTTGGCAACAAGAGAATGAGAAGCCCGTGCACCACAACAAAGAGTAGCCTGCTCACCCCAACTAGAGGAAGCCCATGCACAGAAATGAAGACCCAATGCAGCCTAAATAAATAAATAAAATTTTTTTTAAAAATAGGTGAGCAATGTGTGTGTGTGTGTGTGTGTGTGTGTGTGTGTGTGTGTGTTGAATGAAGGAGTGAATAAATGAATGAATGAATTGGCAGGGCTGACCATTCTCTGGCCAGTTGCCCAAACCAGAAAAAAGGATGCCATTCCTGACTTTTTCTCACCCCCATCCATCCGTCCATCACGCCTCCTAAGGAACAGCTCTCCCATCAACCACCAAACCTCCTCCCTCGGAGCTGGACCCTCACTCACCTGGAATGCTGCTGCAGCTCCCTTGCCTATCCTCCTTTCCCATCTTAAAAATCTCATTTACCGGGCTTCCCTGGTGGTGCAGCGGTTGAGAGCCCGCCTGCCGATGCAGGGGACGTGGGTTCGTGCCCCGGTCCGGGAAGATCCCACATGCCGCGGAGCGGCTGGGCCCGTGAGCCATGGCCGCTGAGCCTGCGCGTCCAGAGCCTGTGCCCTGCAACAGGAGAGGCCACAACAGTGAGAGGCCCGCGTATCAAAAACAAACAAACAAACAAACTCATTTACCAACAGAAAAGTTCATTCATTAGCCAAATTGGGGGCATGCTGCCGCAGGGATGAGCCATTATCGGGCACAGAAGAAAGTCTTATCCCTGTCACTTACAAAATTAACTCCAAGGAACTCAGGCACTGCAGGTCACGGCACACCCTCCTTCCCCAGAAGTCCTGGAGTGTGGCCAGGGGGTGGCGGCAATGACCAGGGGTGGTAACTCACAGCCCCAGACCATGACAAAGCAAGAACCCCACCGCGGTCAGGTCACGCACTGACACCCCTCCCCGGCTCACCCCAGCACACTCTGAACATGAGGCTAGCTGCTCCCGTATCATTAAGCAGCTGGCACAGGGCCCTGGGAAACGTCTTAAATAGATGACCACTTGCTCTGATGACCACACTGGTCAGCAGAGCTGACCATGTTTCTGACAGCAGCTGCCCTGAGCTCTACGAATCAGGATCTAGGGAGAGGTGAAAGGGCTTGTGGCCGGCGACTTCAAGGCACGCTGTCCCTCCTCTGTGGTCTCCGCCACCCCCAACCTCCACCATGCATTTCATCCTCCTTAGACTGAAGGACCCAGGGGACCTAAAGGTCCCTGGAAACAAGCTGGGTTTCAATCCAGGCTTTGCCATGTGCCACAGAAGTCAACTCACCTGACCTCTGAGAGCCTCACTCTTCTCTGCTGTAAAGTGGGCATGACAATCCCACTTCCTGGCACTGGTTAAATGAGATACACATAAAGCATTTGACACAAGCCTGGACATAGTGGGTCCTCAGTAAACAGTAGCAGTTACTCTTATTACTGAAATAAAATAATGAAGCCCCTTCACTGACTTTGTGTATCCATTTGGAAAGTGGTTCTATGGGATAAATGATTGACTCCTGATTTTCATGAGACTTCTCTCATTCTGGGCTTTCTGTTCCCTCTGGGATTCAAAGGGTTGAAGAATTTGATCAAGGTCACATAGCTGGTAAGTGGTAGATGCAGGATCTGAACCCAGTATTTCTGACCCCAAAGCTAAGCTCTTCGCACCGTACCATGTGCTAAGGAGGGGCAGCTGTGCGGACATGTGAGCCTGCAGATGGATGGCTATACCTGAACACATTCGTTGACCATGTTTTCCTTCTTACGAATCGTCAATTGCATGGGAGACTTCAACAACCTTGAGTTCACACTGGCCATATGCAGTGGGTGGAAAATCTGTCATACTGGGGATCAGGAGACCCCGGGTCCAGGAACAACTCTGCCACAACTCTCTGTGGCCCCTTAGCTGGGTCACACCCTCTCTCCGAGCCCCTTCACCATCTGTAAAGAGGAAGGAAGGTCTCTGACTCTAAACAATGTTCCAGCCCAATTCCTTCCAAGGGTCCTCCTCTGAGGCACCTGCTCTTAGGTTTGGAGGTGCCTGAAACTTCTCACCATGCATCCTGCACCCCGACACAGTGTCACCCCACGGAGGCTGAGCACGCCTGAACCACCTGCGCTCTGTCTCCTCAGAGAGCAGCCCAAAGGACTAAAGGTAGACTTCAGGAGTTCCCTGATTCCACATGAGGCCGTTTCGTGGGGATGAAAGATTCTGGAAACGGAAGATCTCCTTGGGATGTTAAATCCCCGAAAGCTGGGGTACGTGATAACCACTGGTCAGCAAAGGAGAATAAACAATGACAGCACAGAGCCTTTCCCCTCGCTGTAAATGGAAGAGATGCATTGGGTGTCTAATTAGCAAACTATGAGATAACTGGTGTAATCTGGTGCTATTCCCTTTTTGACAGCCTCTGCTGTGCTGTCCCATTTCAAGCTAGGGCTGCCAGTAATATCAGCTGATAATTGTAATAGTGCAAATGAAAAATCAAATCAGAGTCATTGGAGGCTCCCATTAAATTGATTTAAGGCTGGAAAAATTAATGGGATTCCCTTGCCTCCCCCTCCCCGCTCTTGCCCCGCCCCCTCCCCGCTCTTGCCCCGCCCCCTCCCCGCTCTTGCCCCGCCCCAGAGCAGAGCTGCCACATGAAGAGAGAGGTTGGGTGGGGGTCTGCCCCTCGGCCTGTGACCCTCTCCCACCCTGCAAAATAGTCAGGATCCACCTCCCCTGAAGGCAGTGGTGGGAGTCCAGTGACAGAATAGGGTAAAGGGCCCAATGCCGGGGCCTGGACGGAGCAGGCATACCTTTCCTTTCCCATGAGGACCAAGCCTCTGAGACAGAACAACACAGCACAGGGTATTTCTAAGTTTGATAGTGCCAAGAAGTGGACTCAGTATGATGTGTGTCCTGTCTGTTCAAGTGACAGAAATCACCTCAAACCCGCTTAGAGATAAAAGAACATTTATCGGCTCACGAAACTTGGAAGTCCAGAGGAAGAGCTGGTCCAACCCTGCCACCACACCATCTTTTCTGTCCTCTCCCACCGCCGCTGGAATTGTTCCACAACGAGCTGGTGTGGGGATGGGGGTGGGGAACATGACCACAGACAACTTCTGGATTCACGTCGGTCCCGGTTTAGCAACCTCAGAAGAAACAGCTTCTCTCACCCAGCATCAATATATAAAGCCCAGGGAAGGGCCCTGATTGGGTCATCTAGAGTCACATGCCCATCTCTGAGCCAATCACTATTGCCAGGTGGCTTAATATTATAGTGACTAGGCCTGGGTCCCAACCCATTCCTGGGACTGAAGGAACAAGGTGTTAATAGGATTGGCACCCCCACCAGGAAAGCAGGTGAAGGGGCATCCCGAAAGGATGCTTTTACTACCAGAAGAGGAGGAGGCATGTGGTTACAGAAAATGAACCATCCCAAAGTTTAGCATCTTAGAACAACACCCTTTATGATGATGTCATGATTCTGTGGGTTGACTGGGTTCAGTTTGGTGGTTCTTTTGCTCGATGTGACATCATCTGGATCTGTAGTCATCTGGGGACTTGACCAGGCAACAGCGTCCAAGACAGCTCACCTGAGTGCGTGGTGCCCAAGGCCAGGACTCTCTCTCGGGTCTTCTCTGTCTCTGTGGGTCTGCCCCAGTTGCCTCTCCAGCAGGGTAGCTGGACTTCCCATACAGCAGCTCAGGGCTCCCAAAAGCATGAAAGAAGCAGCTACCAGGCCCAGAAATGGCATAGTGTCACGTCCATCATATTCCTTTGTCAAGCAGAAAGACAGACTCAGATTCAAGAGGAAGGTAAGAAACTTTCAATGGGGACAGTGACAAAGAATCTTCAGCATTTTTAACCCATCCCGGGAGGCTCGAGCAAACAATGGCAGCAGGTATGCCCCCTAATGTCCACTCAGCTGTGAATTAACTCCAGAAGCACTCATGGAGGCCCTGCTCAGTGCCAGGCCTTGTGCCAGGGGCTGGACCTGAAGTTAGACCTCCCCACGACCGCCTCCCTTGCCAGGGGGAGGGTCCTGTGACTGGGCGGTTGTGTATTTGTTGTTATGGGAGCCAAGCCATTCTGGAGGCACAGGTGCTCCTACAGGTCTTTCCCCATGAGGCAGTCCAGTGAAACCTAGGAAAAGAAGAGGAGAAAGCCCTTCCCTGGGAAAGAGATGCTCAGGGGCTCCAAGGGGGACTCTTTGAGCTGTCAAAGGTGGGGTTTCTCACGCTCCCTCATCAGAGCAGAAAGGTTCTGGAACCATATTGGCCTGTGTTTGAGTCCAGGGCCTCCAAAAACCAGCCTTGATGCCTTGAATGGTTCCCTTTGGCTCTCTGCACCTCAGTTTCTTCATCTCTAAAATGGGATTGATAATTACCCACCTCATATAGCTCTAAGGAGAAAATGGACTCACATGTAGAAAAGCTAGTACAGTGCCTGGCACACAGTAGGTGCTCAGTAATGAGGCCCTATTAGACAGGTTACCACCACTCCCCAGTGTCTCAACCTGTTCCAAGGTCTGTGCTGTGTTCCAAGGACACCCTGCCCTGTGGTTTCATCTCAGCCGATTCAGCTTCTTCATACCCAGTCGCCCTAAGCTCTCCTTCCCCCTAGTCCTGAGCATCCCTGGAGGAGCTGGCCCCAGTGTCCTTCCCTGGCCTGACCATCCCCAGGAGAGCACTGGCCCCTCTGAGCTCCTCCATCCCTGCCTGTGGGGTTCAGGCCAGCTCAGAGGGGTTGCACCCAACATACTTATTTCATTTCACACACATTGAGTTTGGGCCTCTTGAACCTCACATCCAGAGAAGCATGCAAATTGATGCAAATTATCCCTGATTTATGCAAAATAGCATGCAAATGTATTCCCTGGATTTGCCAAAGAAAAAGGCCCGGTCACCTAATTTAGCAGAAATAACAGGGGGATAAAATTGTGTCTGTCAGTCAGAGTTAGGTTCAGGCTCAAAGAACTCTGGAGGCCTTCTGGAATGGAGCTGAGGGATCCCTAATCACCCTGGGCCACAGACCCTGCCCCCAACCCCTGGAACCAGGAGCCCCCGGCCCTGGGTTTGCCAACAGAGCCCAGCTTCACAGTGGTGCCCTGTTGCCCTGCAGCTGAGCTCCCAGGACCTCCCTTCCCTCCAGATGGGGCCCTGGAAGAGGATGCTCCCCAACCCCACCTCCCTGCCCGCATATACCCACATGCTCACTACCTATCAGGCCCATTGTTAATATCATTCAATTGAAAAGAGCTACCACTGAGTGGGCAGGCCCTGTGCTGAGTACTTTCCACACACGGCTCCTTCACTCCTGGCGGCAGCCCAGGATAAGGAACTGTTATCACCATCTTACAACAGGTGAAACTGAGACCAGCAAGTGGGAGGCCCCACATCTGTGAGACGCCCCCACCCTCCACCCCCCCACAAACCAGCGTTCTCTCTCCTACACATTTTTTCTTTTCACACCTGTGTTGGCCTCGAGGCTAGGGGCTTAGCTCCAGGAGGGCAAGGACTGTATCTGCTCCAGAGCCCAGCCCAGAGCCTGGGGCACAGCAATGAATGAAGCCCACTCTGGGGTATCACTTGCTCAAACACAGGTACATTTTCTGCAAACTTAAACGGCCTATTTTATGGACCCCTTAAACAGCTCACAATGTGATGCCTATCAGGACAGTTTTCACTGCACTGTGCCTTTATTTTCCAAAAACAATTGGTGAGAGGAACCAGTTTCTCTGTGTCCTAAGGCAGCAGAACCAGTAAGACTTTCTGCACACACTGCTGAGTTCTCCGAGCTATGCCTCTCTAAAGGAGGTGCTAAGGGCTCACAACGTGCCCGGCACGTTTAACGCTCTAAAGAGGGGCATCTCAGATACAGACGTCTGGCAGGGCTCCTGTGTGAGATGATAATAAGCCAGTTAATGAGGGCTCACTGTGGGCCAGGGGTTGCTCGGAGTATTTTGCATGAATTAACTCATTTCATCCTCAAAACAGCTCATGCGATCAGTGCTGTTACTATCCCCACGTTCTAGAAGAGGAAACCAAAGCTAAAGTTCCGCAAACATTCTGTGGCTTGTACTGGCACTTGGGCCCCTGTTCTCACACCTCTGTCCTCAGGCAGCAGAGGGAAGGGGTGGAGCCGGGACAGGGGTTGAGGATAGGGCAGCAGGGAGTGCAGGGTTAAG
>RJWK010067824.1:0-11508 GCA_004363435.1 Platanista minor
CCCCGGACCAGCTCTGGAAAGCTTCCAGCTGGGGCTAATCTCATCCATTGCACAGGAGCTCTCAACAGCTTCAGTTACCCACAGGGGCCCAGGATGATGGAAATGCCTGTCTACTCAAGAGCTGGAGCAGAAGTGACAGGAACGTGATCTGCTCTGTGGGATTACCTGCCTCGTTTCTCCCTGAACGGGCTGCACTGGTGAACCAACCCTGACCCCCAACATGCCTTACATAAGGATCCCGAAGGACATTTGAGCTTCATCCTCCCTTTTCTTCCATCCAGTGCATCACAGGCAAGCACCAGAGATGAGTGTTACTACCACCACCAGGAGGGGGCGTAGCAACAGTAGAGACCAGGTACTCCTACCTCCTTGCCTCCACCAAAACCCTGTTTCCACCACCTCAGATTTTGACGTGTGAGCAAGATCTATGAGCTCTTTTGATTTTATTTGCCCCAGAAATCTCAGACCAACTGCCTAGAAACAAGACTTGCTGATACAAAGATTGTGCCAAGGTGGAAAGTGGAGTCCGCTGGAGGTTTGGAGACACAAAGTGGGAAAAGAAAAGAAAGAAGGCTCAGTCCCTGACAGAGGAGCTGAAAACACCTGCCTGGAATGCTCTTCCTTACAGCAGGAGGCCAAGTAATAAATAGAGAAGGGACGGTGGAGTTAGAAAATTATCAGCTGAGGCCAAACGCAGGGGATGAGCACTTGATGAGCAACAGGAAATTTACTTAGTTTCAAAGTATCTCCCTATAAAATGCTTATAAATTACAAAGGAAAAATAGTCACTTTACAGTGGTGGAACCTGGCAGAACACCATGTATCCAAGTGATTGAAGTGAACCACTCCACTAATGGGACAAACCAACATCATGTGCCCCCTGACACGATGCACTCAGGACACAGCATCTCTTCTGGGGCATTTCTACCAGAAGTGTAACCTGAATCTCATCACGAGGCAACATGGGACAAACCCAAATCACTGGTCTGCAGTCTTCGAAAATGCCAGAGTCAAATAAGATAAAGAAAAGCTGAGATTAAAGTTTCCAAATTAAAGGCCAAGAAAGAGACAGGACAAGTAAATGCAATGTGTGATCAAATGAAAAAAAAAAAAAAAAAACAAGGTTATAATGGATGGCATCAGGACAATTGACCAAACTTAAATATGGATTGTCGATTAGATAACAGAATTTATTACTGTTGAATTTCCTGATTTGATCACTTATTAGGTTAAGAGAATGCCCTTGGTCTTAGAAAATACACACTAGAATACTTGGGTAAAAGTTGTGATGTCTATAATTTTCTTTAAAAAATAAGTATGTATATTTATATGCACAATATACACATATATATATATATTATGTGTATGTATATATACATAAATACATAATACATTACATGGAGAGAATGGTAAGGCAAATGAGGCAAAATGTAAACAGCTGGGGAATTTGGATAAATTGTACATGGGAATTAATTGCACTATTATAATTTTTCTGTAAATTTAAAATCATACCAAAATTAAAAGGTTGTTTTAAAAACAATTGATGAATATTATATGCTGATTTATAGGAGGAGATTAGGTATAAGAGGTCAGCCGTATTATTCCCAGGGGCTTCATAATCCCTTTGAGATCCTGAATTGTTATTATACTGTATTTTAAATGAATTTGAGGAAGATTGATAAATCTATGATAGTGACTCTTGCTATATATGATCTATTTATTTACTTTTCTTGTGACATTCAACACTTAGAAAAATCATCTTCTCTCTGAAAAAACCCCAACAAACTGCCTTCTGGGCAGGAGCACTTGCCTGGGACTCAGGACCCCTGAGTATATGATCTTGGTCAATCAATTCACTGAATTTGGAATAACAACCTCTGCCTGTTCCCTCCCAGGGCTGCTGCTGCCTCAGAGGCGCCTGTGAAGAGGAGCTTTGGGAAGGCTGAAGCTCACTCTGGGCCCCGAGATAGCGTTCATCTCCAAGGAGGTTTCTGTTGCAGGGAATGACGCTGACCCCGCCCTCCCGCCCCCTACAGGCGATGAGGAGATGTGCACTGACCGGTACCAGGGTCAGGTTGGGACCTGAAGAAGCGTTCCCAGTGACTCTCTCTAGAAAGTGAAGCTCTCCCCCTACAAAGAAGTGGGGTACCCACCGCTTTCTCCAGATTATCTACGTCCAACCCACCTCCCCCTCAATTTGGGGGACTAAAATAGGTATTTGAGGCAAACCGAATGGTTTAAAGTACTGCGGAGGCTCTGGACTGGATGGCCTTAAATAATGAAGGGATTTCAATGTTTGAATTCAATTCCCAGGTGCTCATTTACAAAATAGATTATCTTCTTAGCTCCTGGTGCCATCCAAGGGCTGGAAAAAACCCTGTGGATGGATGATTTCATGGAATCTTTTATGGCTTGAAGAGTAGAAAGGGGCTTTTGCAATAATCCGTCCAACCTCCAAGTCCAGGAAGGAGCCTCCTCCAGCTTTCTGGGTGGGAAGAGCTGACCGGTCTCAATTCGAAGGACCCCAACAAGGGGGCGCTCACGACCTGTTCCAAGATAGCTCCGCCCATTTAGGGCACCTCTGGAGCCCCTTATCTTTACAGCGAGGGGTACTCTGGTGGGTGCGAAAAACCAGGTCCTCCGGCCACGGAGCCCTGTCCATAAATACACGCGGAGAGGGCTGGACCATGCGCCTTTCTGCAGAGTCTCCCCTCAGCTCTCAGGAAGAAGGCCAGTCACATGAGAGCGGAGAAGATGGAGGGAAACGAAGAGCAGAGGAAGAGCAGGAGGACTGGAGAACGGAGCTCCCACTGACGATGCTCCTTTAGCACCGGGATGAGACCTGAGCTGTCGGTCCTCCCCCTCAGGGCGCCTTACCCCGTTGTTGTCGAAAGCTCGGAACATGCCCTCTACATACTGGGTGGCCTCCTCGTTGCCCGCGACCTCGAAGAAGCGCTTAAACTCGTGCATGAAGAGCGTGCCGCTGGGGCACTCCTCCAGGAACTTCCTGTACCACTCCTGCAGCTCCGCCACGTCCACCGCGCCGTTCTCCTCTGCCTCCTCCCAGCTGAACTGCTGCCCCATCCTGGCCCCCGGGGACGTCAGGGAGCAAGGGTCTGTGCTTCCTCCCGGGCTTCTGCCAACGGGTTCCTCAGGCGAGGGCCCTCTTCCTCCCTTTCCTCCTCTTAGCCAGGCTCTTCATCATCTCCTAGCCCACAGAACGGGATGGGCAGGGCAGGGGGCTGGCAGCGAGGGGGCGGGACCAGGCCAGCTAAGCGCCCCAAGATCATTAGAAGATTCCCCTGGAAGGTCTGACCTCCAGTCAGCTAAGCTCCCCCAGCCTCACCCCTCCCTTTAGTCTCACTCACCACTCAACTAAGCTGCCGGGCACATTCTGAAGAGGGAGAAGGGGAGGATGACACTGAGAGGTAGGCAGATGGAGGGGGAGTTGGGAAGACAGGCTGAGACCCTCCCATCTCACAGGTGCTCCCCGTCCCTTTCCGTTGGGCACCACGCTGCTCCAGGGAGGCCCATCGTGGAGATACAGGGAACTCTGAGTCCAGAGAGGAAGCAAGGCCAACTCGTAGCCCATAAAACAGAATCACTGGTGAGCTGGGGCTCGTCCTTCACTTGGCCAAATGAGAAGCAGCACAATCTGTGATGCGAAGGGCTCTGTGTGAGCACCTCTGTCCCCAGGCTAACTCAGTCAGCACGATATCTGAAGCTCCTTTACAGACCACACCCTTGAGTCTTGGAAGTTCTCCATCTCCCAGTTTCAAGTACAAATACTTCCCTCCTACACCCTTCATCCAAGACCTATCAGCAGGGCTCTTCCCACTTTTTCTCCAAAGTATAAACACATGAGAAGGATCTGGGAGCGTGGCTTATCTCTGAAGGCTCTTACTTTTATATTAAAGGTTCATGCAAATTTGGTTTTGAAAATTATTTTTATTTATTTATTTATTTACTTAGGCCGCGCCGCTCGGCATGCAGGATCCTAGCTCCCCAACTGCGGATTGAACCTGCATCCCCTGCGTCAGAAGTGTGGAGTCTTATCCACTGGACCACCAGGAAAGTCCTGCGAATTTGTTTTTGAATCAGTTATATACTCATGCTTATGTTAATGGAATATAAAAATGACACCTCCAAGAAATCAGAAAACCTGGAGCACTAATTTTTTTGAGATTTTAGGGGCAGTCCTTCCAGTGTGTCTCATAATCTCAGGCGCAGCACTGCCTGCCTCCCACTGGATGTTCATTCCTGAATTGCTTTGTACATTCCAGTCAGCCTCTCTCTCTCTCTCTCTCTTGCTTGTTCTCGCTCGCTCTCACTCTCAGCTCCCTGCCTCCAGACGTCCCTAATCTCTCAAAGTTCTTCTAACTTCCTTGCCATCCCTGAAGGCGGAACCCCGCTTCCCCTGTCATCCTTTCAAGTGCCGATGGGTTTTTCTCCCAAATACCACGTGCCTCCGGGTCTGGAGGTTAAGGCTGGTCTCTTCCTTGTTCAGCTGTTGCCTCTACCTTTCCTCTTTTCTCCTTCAGAAATGCCAGTGCCTTCGAGGCCACGTCTGACCCTCCCACCTTGTACTTGCCCTTATTGTCATCATTCACTGGTGACGTCACCATTCGTCCCAAAGCATCAGGTGGACAGCTGGTCCCTCCCACTCTGGCCTCAAAGATTCTTATCTCCCCAGTTCCCAAGAGCTTTTCTTCCACCCCACCTTGGCCCCCATTCACTGTGGCCCCTGGGCCAGCAGCTGCAACATCTGGGAGTCTGTGAGAAATGCAGATTCTCAGGCCCTTCCTCCCCTAGTGAATCTGGAACTTGGGATTGCGAGGCCACAGTCTGTGTTTTAAAAAGCTCTCCAGGTGCTTCCACGGAACGTGAAGTCTGAGAATGTCTACTGGAGGCCTTGCTACCATGAATTTCTCTACTGATGGTCTGAAACGTTCAAACACCGTCACTGCCTCTCCTTCCACTCACTTACACTAACAGCTTCACTCCAGCAACTCACCAGCCCTGTTGAGACTTCCAATCCGTCTATCACTATGTTTTTAAACATCTGTCACATTCTCACTTTCCTCCTTATCCTTACGCACGGCCCAGAGCTCTTGTCATTTCCTTGCCATGACCTTGACCTTTGCGCCCCTCTCTCCCTCTAACTACTGGCTTGGCAAAACCTGACCCTGGCTACAGCTATCCTTTAACTAGGCACTAACATCTCATCTGCACCCGAGGCTGAACACAGCTGGAAAAAGTCAGAAAATAACACTGGCCACATACACTTCAAATAATGCCGGACAGTTGTACTGCACGCTCTCCTCTGCTGACTTGAGTCCCTTCTCCCAGAGATGACTCTTCCATCACGCTTCCTGCCCTCAAAACTTCCCCTCGCTCCCACGTTCAACTGATGACCTTGTCACATCCTTCACTTCACAGAGAAGCAGATGCATCTGACAACCACCTCATCCTCCCATAGCAGACACACCTCTCTGCACCTGTGCTCACATACGCGGCCCCTCTTCCTGGTTCGATGGACGCAGCATCCCTTTCCTACTTCTCCCCCGTGAGCTCCTCCGCTTGGTTTCTAGATGCCAGCTCCCTTTGCCTACTCAAGCACTGCATGCCCACAGTAACCCCTTTCTCTCCTGCACCCTCCATTTCTCCTTCTCTAATGGATCATTCCCGTTTGCAGACGTGCTTTAATATCACCTTTACGAAAACAAGATTAAACAAAACAAAAATTCTTCCTTGATCCACATTCAGGATCCCACTGTGACTTTTTGGGGCCTACCCACGTTTGCCTTCATGGATCACAAGATTAATATTGATAATTAAATATTAAATAAGGAAATATTAAAAGTGCTATTTTATCATTCATTGGTAAAAAGATGAATATAATCCAGTCCAGTCCAGGTTGCATTATATTAATTCTTTCTGCTGGTTTTGAAAATTAAAACATTAAAAAGAAATTAAAAATATTGTGGGCCCGGGGACTTCCCTGGTGGCGCAGTGGTTAAGAATCCGCCTGCCGATGCAGGGGACATGGGTTCGAGCCCTGGTCCGGGAAGATAGAACATGCCACGGAGCAACTAAGCCCATGCGCCTCAACTAAGCCCATGCGCCTCAACTACTGAGCCTGCACTCTAGAGCCTGCGAGCCACAACTACTGAGCCCACATGCCACAACTATTGAAGCCCGCGCACCTAGAGCCTGTGCTCTGCCACAAGAGAAGCCACTGCAATGAGAAGCCCATGTACTGCAATGAAGAGTAGCCCCCACACACTGCAACTAGATAAAGCCCGCGTGCAGCAACGAAGACCCAACGCAGCCAAAAATAAAATAAAGAAAAATAAATATTGTGGGCCCTAGGTACTGTGCCTACTGGATCCACTGGCCCTGCCGACTCCTACTCCCTCCAACCACTGTCCTAACTTTGGCTCCCGTGACAACAAAACCCCTTGTGGAAGATGTTATTTTCCGAAACTGGCACAGCAGTAGGTCTGGTTTCCCATGTTCCTTCCATCAAGGGGAAGAGTCTATTTCTCCCTCTCTTCAAGCTGGATGGGAATTTATGGTACTCAACGAAGAGAAAGGGCAGCAGTGACACCATGTGGCTTCCGAGACTAGGTCATCAAAGGCGACAGGGTTTGTGCCTGGCTCTCCCTCGGGACTTGCCCGGGGAACGCAACCACCATATTGTGGGGAAGCCCAGAGCACACGCAAGGCTTCCAGCTGACAGTCAGCCTCAACCACCAGGCTGAGGGAGTCAGTGAACCTGTAGATGCCTCCAGGACTGGCCTTCCAGCACCCCAGATGATACCAAATGGAGCAGACAGTGCTCCCAAACTGCAGATCTGCATGCAAAGTAGATGTTGTCATGAAGCCATGAAGTGTCGGGCATTTTTTAAGGTAGCAGTAGATAACTGAACCTGTTTTGCATCCTCTCCATTTCTTATTCTCTCCTCAACTTACTCCAATTGGATACTCATCCCCATCACTCCATGGAGAAGGCTTTACAGTGGTCACCAATGACCTACTTTTCTTACTCAACCTGCCAGCAGATTCAGCACAGCTCACCAAGTGAGTTCTTCCCTCAAACACCTTAGGTTTCAAGGACCCACATGTGTCTGATTCCACTCCAGTCTCACTGACTGTACATCTCCTTTGCCAGCACCTCCTCCTTTTAAACAAATCTCTCCATGCTTGGGCTTCCCAGGCTTGTTCTCAGTACCATTCTCCCGTCTACTCATGCTCTCCCCAGAGAGCTCATTCTCCCTCAACATTACATACCATTTGTAGATTCCAGATTCATGAGCCCGGCTTGTCTACTAGTCAGCTCAACTCAGATCACAAACCTAGCAAGGCCAAAGCCAAAGTACTGATTTCCTTCCCAAATCCCTCCTCAACCCTTTTCAACCTCAGTCACGGAATCACCATTTATCTAGGTGCCTAGGCCACAAATGAGGAGTCATCCCTGAGTCCTCTCTTTCTCTCAGATCTCATTTCAATCTATTAGTAGGTCATTCCATCAGCTCCACCTCCAAACTTATTCTGAATCCAACCACTTCCCATCCCCTCCATTTCTGCAGCTCTGGTCCGGGCCACGTCCTCGCACTGGTCCACTGCAGCAGTCGTAACTGGCCTTCCTGCCCCCACCTTCCCATCACCTCCCTCCTTCCAGTCCACACCCAGCAGCCAGAGGAGTGTGTTCTAAAGCGTAAATCAGATCCTATCACTGTCCTGCTCCAAACCCTCCCATGGCTTCCCACTGAAACTCAGGATAAAATCCACACTCCTTCCCATGGCCGTGGTGCACTATAGGACCCTCCAACTTCATGTTGCTCTGCCCTATGCACAGACACACCACACTCACTGGGCCTTAGCACTGATGGGTCCTGCTGCTTGGAATGTTCTTCCCCAGACCCTCACATAGCTGCCTCCTTCTTGACATTCTGCCCTCCTCAGAGAGAACTTTCCCAACCTCACCTCAAATAGCTACTGAAGGAATTCTGACATTATCCTACTTTATTTGCTTCATAGAGCTTAACTGCTTATGAAACGATCTTATTATTTTTTCCCCCTAGCATGTCTTCCTCACTAGAATCTAAGATCCTTGAGGAGAGGGACTTCACACTGCAGAATTTCCAAAACCTAGAACAGTGCTTGGCACAAACAAGGAATTCTTGGCAGAAACAAGACTTGTTGAGTAACTGAGCAAAGTGCTTGACACACGATCAGAGCTGAATTCATGTGTGCTACTCTTAATTTTTTTACAAGACAACAGCTCTTGATTCCTCTGAGAATGCCTGGGTTAGCAGATTTTTTTTTCCTGTTTTTTTTTTTTTTTTTTTTTTTTCCCCTTGGCCATGCTATGCAGCATGTGGGATCTTAGTTCCCCGACCAGGGATGGAACCTGTGCCCCCTGCAGTGGAAGCGTGGAGTCCTAACCACTGGACCACCAGGGAATTCCCTAGCAGATATTTGTCAATGGGAAAAGATAATGGGATTTTAGCACTGGAAGAGGCCTCCAGTGATTTTTTTGAACTTGTCCCCATCTCATCACCCCTGAAGACAGCACATGCAATCCACTGCTGTGGGTACCTGTGCTCAAGAGACCATATGAATGAAACAGAACTTGATTTAGCCTCTGGCAGAGGAATCTAAAATTCAACTGGCTTTTCATGTGGGTCAGTTGCCCATGACCTGCCCTTAAATACCGCTGAGCTGTTGAGGTATAATAAAGAGGATTAGGACCCCACAGAGAATGACAGCGTGAAGTGAGTAACAATAGTAAGGCTTTAAGAAGGACAGGGTTAGGAATTGAGCAGGGATTTGCAAAGAGAACCCTGGGGATCGAGGCATTCAGCCATAAGCCTGGCTCCAGGGGTAAAGAAATGCGTGTGAGCAACAAACCAGTGTCTGCAGAGCCTGAGATGGGCCTGGCGCAAAGCCCCAGGGTTAACTGTCTCCATGCCAGGGTTCCTATAACCCAGTAGGCCCCTCCTTGCTGGAGCTTAAACTCTCCTGTTGCTGCCTCAGACATTCAGGACCAATGTCAGCCTTGAGACCACAGGGATCACGCTGTGGGTTATGCTTCTTGCCTTTATTCATACACATTTACATCTTTTATTCTTTAGATTATTTTCCCCCAGTCAATCTCTTTACTTCTAAGCCTTAGGGGAAACGAGTAGCACACTTTGCTAATGTGCAAGGGGAAATAAATCTGGATTTTAGGTTTGAATAGTCTGCATTTAATGTGTGGGCATTTGAGTACATCCTAGCCTTTAAAAATCAGGTTCTGAGGCTCTGTCTTCACTAACCTGAACTCAGACAAATCAGTTTCACCTTTTCATCTCAGTTTCATCTGTCAACTGAAAGGGCAATTGAGTGGGCAAGTCAAACTTAGTTTTCTCTCCTATAAAATGCGGATAATAGTAACTACTTTATTGGGTTGTTATAAAGATTAAATAAGATAATATCTGTAAATGCTTGGCATAATGTATGGTGGTTATTATAATAAGCATGCTACACGTTTTCTCATCCAAATTAAATTTTGCAACCACTGTAAGGTGTTATCCTCACCTTAGAGATACTCTGAAGTCCTTTCCAGCTGGTTTTTAAACAGTACAGCACACAAGCATCTGCAGTATCATCAAATTTGTTCTGCCATCTGGTAACAGCTGTCAACTGAAAAAAAAAGCACAATCTAAAAGTCGAGAGTTATGTTTTATTTAGCGGACAAAACTGAGGACTTAAGCTCGGGACACAGCATCTCAGATAACTCTGAGAGACTGCTCCGAAGAGGCAAAGGGGAGAGCCAGGATATACAGAGGTTTTTGCATTAAAGACCAGGAATTCGGAACATCAAAAGATGACCATTAATTAAAGAAAACCAGGTGTCTCGAGTTAAGGAATTCTGCACTTTTCTAAGTATGGAGAGATGCAAGTCTGGGCTCACTGAAATCATTCCTTTGATATGCACCTCAGCTATCTGGGGGCAGTATTCTGTGTTTCTCATCCTGAGTCTCCTCAGGGTGCACTGTCAGGGTGCCTGTAATGTGATGGCTTGATGGCTGCAACATCCTTTGTTTACTGATATGGCAGGCAATATTCTTCGTTCACACAGCTAGTATTTATTGAATGTCTATTATCTGACTGGTACTGTGTGAGGTGCTTTACAAGTTACCTAATTCAATACTCCAACCTTCATAGTTTTATTTCCTACATTTTACTAATGAGTAAACTGAGGCTCTGAGAGGGTTAAACACCTTGCCTGTTTATAGCAGTTAGTGGGTTTGAACTCTTACCTGACTCAGGCCTGTTTCCTCTACTCAGCTACTCATTAATGTTGCAGTAAAGCTAATTTAATAGTGTAAGAAAGGAGGAAGGGTAGCTGACAAAACAGAAATGTTGCAAAAGTAGACTGATTTAAAATAATTGCTTTATGTATTTACTGCAGCATATCTAAGTGGCCAAAGGACATATAATTCTTTGAAAGCATCAAAACTAGGCACTGAACGAGTTTAATCTGTAGAGTCTACCAATAATTTAAAACAGACCTTAACACTATTTTATTTAATATGAAAAGAAACTATACTTCAGATCAGAGAAAATAACAATGAACTCAGGGCTTCACCTCAATAAAAAACCGTCTCACTTCCTACCTGCCTTCTGGTCCATCCTGACATCAGATCTACTTTTCTCACTATCTCCCATCACCACCATGAACAGAAAGTTGAGACTTGGGCATTAATTCTAATTTTCAGAACATACATTTTACTCAGGAAACTCAATTAAAAAACAAACAGGGCTTCCCCGGTGGCGCAGTGGTTGACAGTCCGCCTGCCGATGCAGGGGACGCAGGTTCGTGCCCCGGTCTGGGAGGATCCCACAGGCCGCGGAGCGCCTGGGCCCGTGAGCTGTGGCCGCTGAGCCTGCACGTCCGGAGCCTGTGCTCCGCAACGGAAGAGGTCACAACGGTGAGAGGCCCGCGTACCGCAAAAAAACAAAAACAAAAACAAACCAAAAAGACCCTTCTCAGTCTATCAGAATAAAGAAATTACCTAGTTTATATCAAGTAGGCTTCAAATATGCCAAGAACTTATGTCAAGGAAATACCATTAATTTTTGTTGTGTTTATCTCTGTATTTATCTTAAAAGAAGATTTTAATATATAATCTGAAGTGCTAAATAATCTGGTTTAGAGGCTACTTTAGTCTGAAAACAGCTGGAAGTGGATGTACACCTTTAAAAGAGAGCCACTGGAGGCGAGTATGCAGAAGTCATCCTATTATAATAAAGTGATTGATACTGTCTGTAAAAAAAGCACAAAAAAGGTTTAGATGTGGGTCTACATTTATTTTTATTTACTTATTATTATTATTATTATTTTTGCGGTACGCGGGCCTCTCACTGTTGTGGCCTCTCCCGTTGCGGAGCACAGGCTCCGGACGCGCAGGCTCAGCGGCCATGGCTCACGGGCCCAGCCGCTCCGCGGCATGTGGG
>RJWK010067825.1:0-11507 GCA_004363435.1 Platanista minor
TTTTTTTTTTTTGCGGTATGCGGGTCTCTCACTGTTGTGGCCTTTCCCGTTGCGGAGCACAGGCTCCGGACGCGCAGGCTCAGCGGCCGTGGCTCACGGGCCCAGGCGCTCCGCGGCATGTGGGATCTTTCCGGACCGGGGCACGAACCGGTGTCCCCTGCATTGGCAGGCGGACTCTCCACCACTGCACCACCAGGGAAGCCCTAAAAACAATTTTTAAATTACAATTCAAATTTGTCCCCTTCCCAGACAGCTCAAAATTTTATTTGGAAGTATAAAATTTTACACAGGCCCTTGCTGGGCTGTTTCTCCAGTTGCCTGGGAGCCCATGGTTATTTCAGAGGGAAAGTGTGAGGCTTATTTGGGGCCCAGAACATAAGCACATGGGTCTACACAGCAGGGTTCTTGTTTTCTTTCTTTTTAGTTCTTTGCATGAGAAAACAAACCAATTTTAGAATTACTTTAGACTATTCTATCTGTTGAATAAGCAAATATCTAAATGTCGAGCTGGTTGAATATTCATTCAAATAGATAGAGCTGGGAGCCAGCTTTCACAGTGTAGGTGAAAGCTACTTCTATTTTTTAATTAAAAAAAATTTTTTTTAAGTGTTTTGGTTTTTTTCTGGCCATACCACATGGATTGTGGGATCTTAGTTCCCCGACCGGGGATTGGACCCAGCTCCCAGCAGTGAAAGCGCTGAGTCCTAAACAGTGGACCACCAGGGAACTCCCTACTTCTAGTCTTTTAATTTTGTAATTATGATCATTTTTGACTGATGGACCCCTTTGCCAGTCTCACATGTTTTTGACAGTTAGAAACACGTGTCTTCATGTATCATGTAGGGTTGTATTCTTTACAACATTTTATGACTGTTCTTCTTTTCTGTTGTGTACTTTTGACAACCGTTGGAAACTATTATTCAGAGGGTGGTGTCATGGGCCGGGGTTCGAGGGTCCTGGTACCCCTGGCTGTGCCCCTGGGGTATATGGTGCCCCTTCCCAGGGAGGAGGTGGGAATTGTCCTAAAGTCGAGGGAAGGTCTTCCTTCTGAGGCCATTTCAGCCATTTTTGGCTAGGATCCAGTCCTCCCCTTAAGGAAACCTGGGGATACCTGGGGCTTTGTGTACCTGGGGGCCTTTGGGTGGGTGATGGGTGAGAGCTGATAAGGGAGTACTGTTAATAATCACTCAACCCCCGGGAAGTCAGCCCACCCCCCGTTTGTTGCGGGTGACCGCCCCGGGGTGATGGGGGGCCTTGGAGGCCGGCTTGGCTGAGCCCTGCCCCTGCAGGTGGGCGCTCTCACGGGGCCCTGGTCTTGTCCGCAGCCTCCCTCTCTACACAGGGTGTCAATGTGGAGCACACAGCCGAGCTGCAAGGGATCCAGTTTGACCCCAGCTTGCAGCAGGAGACCTCAGACTATTACCGCATGCTGACGCCCACTCTGGAAACGCTGGTGAGGGTTCTGGGAGCCAGGGGGACCAAGTGGGAGGCCAGGGGCTCTGACTGAGGCAGCAGAGCAATGGGAGGCCCAGGCAGCCTCTGAGGTAGGGAGGGGGCCCCATGGGGTGAACAGGGCAGGGGCTGATGCATTCCAGAATGCAGGGGAGGGTAGCATTCAATGGGAACTGACTGCTGCAGGATCTGTAGGCCACGTTGAAAGGTTGTAAACTGCATTTCGGTAGAGAAATCACAACCCTCCTACACGGCTGGTGGGAATATGAAAAGGGGCAGCCACTGTGGAAAACTGTCTGGCAGTTTCTCCAAAGGTTAAAAATGGAGTTACTATCTGACCCAGCATTTCCGCTCCTGGGTGTCTGCCCCAGAAAAACAAAACCGTGAGTCCACACAGAAACTTGTACATGAATGTTAATGGCAGCGTGATTCGTAACAGCCCCAAAGTGAAAGCAACCCAAATGTCCATCAACAGATGATGGATGAACAGCTGTGGTCCCTCCACACACGGGACCATCACTCAGTCATGAAAAGGGGTGAAGCCCTGACACTTGCTACAATGTGAACGGACCTTGAGAACATGATGCTCAGTGAGAGAAGCCAGACACAGAAGGACCCACAGTGTGTGATTCCGTTGATGGGAAACGTCCAGAACAGGCAGGTCCACAGACACAGAGAGTGGATTCCTCGTTGTCAGGGGCTGGGGAGAGGATGGGGATGACTGCTGATGGGGATGGGGCTTCTTTTGGGGTCATGAGAATGTTTTAAAATTGTGATGAGGTTGTACACCTCTGTGAATATACTAAAACCCATCTAATTGTACATTTGTAAAAGGTGAGTTTTTATGGTAGGTGACTTTTAAAACATTGTTTAAAATTTTATCCTAAGGGAAAGAGAAAGGTGACTAGGTAAGGATTCATTTTAAATGTGTGATAAGATGTGAGAGAGGCAGGGGGACAGTTAGGAGTCACCATCATCTAGACCAGGAGTCAGCAAACTTTCCCTGTAATAAGGCCAGATGGTCAGTATTTTTGGCTTTTGGGGGCCAGAGAGTCTGTCTTGACTGCTGGGCCTTGTGTTGTAGCCTGAAAGCCGCCATAGATGACATGGATGAGTGGGTGTGGCTGTGTGCCAATAAACCTTTATGGACACTGAAATTTGCATTTCATACCATTTTCATGTACCATGAAATATTTTTCTTTTTTTACATTTAAAAATGTAAAAACCATTCTTGTCCATGATTGTGCAAAAACAGGCAATGATTCTAATTCAGCACATGGGCTGTATTGCTAATCTCAATCCCTTATCTTAAAGCAGCATGGTCCAGTAGAAATGTAACAGAAGCCCCATGTGTAATTTAACATTTTCTGGCAGCCACTTAAAAAAAAAAAAAAGTGAAAAGAAACAGGTGAGATTATTTTTAATAATATATTTTATTTAACCCAGAATATCCAAAATGTTATCATTTCAACATGTCATCAACCTATATAAAGCAGGTATTAATGAGATATTTTACATTTTTTCCTTAGTATTGAGGCTTCCAAACCTGGTGTGTCTTTTTTTAAGTTCATTTATTTTTTGGCTGCGTTGTATCTTCGTTGCTACAAGCGGGCTTTCTCTAGTTGAGGTGTGAGGGCTTCTCATTGCGGTGGCTTCTCGTTGCAGAGCACGGGCTCTAGGCACGCAGGCTTCAGTAGCTGTTGAACCCGTGTCCCCTGCATTGGCAGGTGGATTCTTAACCATTGCATCACCAGGGAAATCCCCCAAACCTGGTGTGTCTTTTACACTCACATCTCAGGGTGGATACTGAACTTCCATTGGGAAAACTCCATCCATACTTAGGATTGGTAACATTTACAGACCCAAGATACTCCAAATATACTTAAGAATTTTCCAGTGACTGAATCAAGTATCTGTTTTGAAACTGAAGTGTGAATTAATTAAAATTGAACAAAATGTGAAAATCAGTTCCTCTGTGGCACCAGCCACATTTCAAATGCTCAGTTTCTACATATGGCCGGCAGCTGCCATATGGGGCGAGGCAGGTGTAGAACATTTTGGAAATTTGTGGAATGTTCTACAGGACAGTGCAGGTCTGGGTGTGGGCACTGGAGATGTGGACTCAGAAGGTGTGGTTCAGAGAAGCAAATTGGATTAAGGGTGTTTTAGACAGGCGAATGAACAGGCGTGACCGTGCATCAGCGTGTTTAGGGAGCGAGGATGGTGACCATAGGATTTAGCACCTAAGCAGGACATTCTGCCAGGGGACAGGGACGCTGTCAGTGACTACATTGGGAGAGCAGATAAACGGGGTTACGTGTTCACCCTATGTGTGGGTGACATGAGCTGCCGAGGGGAGAGATGTGGGCCCTTCTGTGCCCAAACCGAGACAATCCCGGGAGATGCGGACAGTGGTCGCCCTAACAGCACATGAAGGACAAGGGACCCTCCTGATAGCGTCTGCTTGCACAAAGTGGGCTCAGCCACAGAATTTTTGTTTTTGTTTTTGCGGTACGCGGGCCTCTCACTTGTTGTGGCCTCTCCCGCTGCGGAGCACAGGCTCTGGACGCGCAGGCGCAGCAGCCACGGCTCACGGGGCCCAGCCGCTCCGCGGCATGTGGGATCTTCCCGGCCCGGGGCACGAACCCACGTCCCCTGCATCGGCAGGCGGACTCTCAACCACTGCGCCACCAGGGAAGCCCCAGAATTTTTTTTTTTTTAATGTAAAATTCACATAACATAAAATTATCCTTTTCTTTATTATTTTTTTTCTTTTGGCCATGCTGTGTAGCTTGTGGGATCCCAGTTTCTCAACCTGGGATTGACCCCGGGCCCCCAGCAGTGAAAGCACCGAGTCCTAACCACTGGACTGCCAGGGAATTCCCTAAAAATTATCCACTTTTAAAGTGACTGATTCAGTGGCATTTAGTACGTTCACAGAGCTGTGCAACCATCACCTCTAATTCCAGAACCTTCCATCACCCCAAAAGGAAACCCCACCCTCATCAGCAGTCACCCCCTCCCCCTCTTCCGCAGCCCCTGACAACCAGGAACCCACACTCTGTGTCTGCGGATCTGCCTGTTCTGGACATTTCCCATCAATGGAATCACACCCTGTGTGTCCTTCTGTGTCTGGCTTCTCTCACTGAGCATCGTGTTCTCAGGGTCCGGCCACGTTGTAGCGAGTGTCAGGGCTTCACCCCTTTTCATGGCTGAGTGATGCTCCCGTGTATGGAGGGACCACGTGGGGTTTCTCCATCATCTGTTGGCAGAGCTATATTTTCATAGGCACGACTTCGAGATGCCTGTCCTGTCTCTTAGTTCTGTGAGTTGGCCGCACACATGGAGTTGAAGAGATACTTTTCCACCCCCTTCCCAGCTCTCCCCCCAGGGAGTCTCCGCAGGGTCTCACATTTGCTACGGTTGTTTCCGTTGTAGTTTGTCAGCAGCTTTCGGGAGACAGAGTTGGAGGCCAGCTGTGTGGGCTGCACGGTGGTCAGTTACTGGTGAGTTGGGGCCTCCTTGGAGGTGGAGGAAGCTTGGTGTTGCCTGAGAGATTACAGAAGTTTCCAGCCGAGAGGCGCGCTCCCTCTCAAGGGCCAGTGTCCTCCCCACAGGGAGGGCAACGCCAGCATCCTGGTGCGTTTTCGGCTGCACTTTATGCAGCCGGCCCTGTGGACACCGAGCCCGGGCCTGGAGGAGGAGCTGCTGCGGCGGGGACTCCAAGAGAGGCTGCAGGGCCACGGCATTCCCCTGGCCCCCTATGGCACCATTGTGTCCGCCCAGCTCACAGGCGAGTGGCCCCCGAGACAGGGTGACGTTGGGAGGGACTGGAGGGACATGCTGGGGAAGGGGAGCCGAGTGAAAGTTGCATTAAACTTGAGGTTTTCCATAATCGCCCCTCTCGGTGACAAGGAAACATATACCCATTGCTTTACCCTCTATGGCCTAGACCAGGGGCGGCAACCTATAAATATTTTCATCTTTGCCACCCATTGGGTCTCTGTCCAGATGGCTCAACCCAGCTATTATAGTACAAAAGCAGCAAAGACGCTATATAATAACAAACGGACACCACTGTGTATCAATAAAACTTTATTTACAAACACAAGTGGTGGGCCGGATTTGGCGCCTGGCCCCTGTTATAGAAATAAGGGTAAATGTTATGCTCGAAAATTCTAAGATTGCTGTGCGTTGTGATTTGAGAGCCAGGCATGAGGTCAGACCGCTCAGATTTTAAAATTGTTGCCTTGACCTTGCCCTGCAGGACATTTACAGTCCCCTCTCCACCACTCCTGACACACTCAGTGAGTCTCAGTAACCTCACCAGCACTAAGAGAGCTTTCTGCAGGGATGGAAGTGTTTTGGGTCGGCGCCATCCACTCTGGCAGCCACCTGCCCCACGTGGCTGTTGAGCTCTTTTCGTGAGGAATGGAATATTTCATCTGATTTCATCTTTGCTGATTTAAGTCAGAATTTAAGTGGATCCCAGGTGGACAGCACAGACCACTGCTTTGCAATACGATGTTGTCAAAGAACCTCAATGCTCGCTAAATTAGCTTACATCTCTTCTCCGTTTTGCTGCAGGGAGCCAGAAGGGGCTGCTGACAGAAAGAGACTTAAAATCAGGTATGTTTTGATGAATGGATAAAGAAGATGTGGTATATATATGTACAATAGGATACTACTCAGCCATAAAAAATAATGCCATTTAAAGCAACATGGATGGACCTAGAGATTATCATAATAAATGAAGTAAGTCAGAGAAAGACAACTACCACTTATATGTGAAATCTAAAATATGACACAAATGAACCTATCTACAAAACGCAAACAGACTCATGGACATAGAGAATAGACTTGTGGTTGCCGTGGGGGAGGGAAGGATTGGGAGTTTGGGATTAGCAGATGCAAATTATTACATATAGGATGGATAAACAAGGTCCTACTGTCTAGCACAGGGAACTATATTCAATATCCTGTGATAAACCATAATGGAAAAGAATATGAAAAAGAATGTATAGCTGTGTGAGCAGACAATTTAAAAATGAGGCACTTTGAATTATTCAGAGCAAGTATGATTAAGAGAAGGCATTATTGCTTTTGTTTTGTTTTTAAGTGATGGAAAGTTGTTATTAAAAGACCAAAAACAGTTTGGGGAAGGAAAAAAAAAGAAAAAAGACTAGGTATCACCTGGAATCTCATTGCTTTTACTGTTTTGGTGTCTTTCCTCCCAGACGGCTCATGACACATCTACAGATACATTTATTTAGCTTTACGTCAATGGTCCCCAACTAGGGGTGATCCTGCCCCCCCAGGGGACACAAGGTGATGTCTGGGGACATCTGTGGTTGTCACGATGGGGGGTGCTCTTGGCATTCAGTGAGCGGGGCCGGGGTGCTTCTCAACATCCCACAATGCCCAGGACGGCCCCCCCAGAGAATGGCCCCAAATGTGAACCTACACTTCAGTGGCAAATTTTATGTTATGTGTACTTTATTACAATTTAAAAAATTAATTTCACCTATTTCTTACTTTAAAAAAAATTTTTCTTTATTTATTTGGTTGCACCAGGTCTTAGTTGCAGCAGGCAGGCTCGTTAGTTGTGGTTTGCCGGCTCCTTAGTTGCGGCATGTGGGCTCCTTAATTGCGGCTCACTGGCTCCTTAGTTGTGGCTTGTGAACTCTTAGTTGTGGCATGCATGTAGAATCTAGTTCTCTGACCAGGGATTTAACCTGGACCCCCTGCACTGGGAGCTCAGAATCTTATCCAGTGAGCCACCAAGGAAGTCCCCCTATTTCTTTTTAAAACATGGCGGGACTTCGCTGGTGGTGCAGTGGTGAAGAATCCACCTGCCAGTGCAGGGAACACGGGTTCAATCCCTGGTCCGGGAAGATCCCACATGCCGCGGACCAACTAAGCCTGTGCACCACAACTACTGAGCCTGCGAGCCACAACTACTGAGCCCGCGTGCCACATCTAGTGAAGCCCACGTGCCTAGAGCCCGTGCTCTGCAACAAGAGAAGCCACCACAGTGAGAAGCACACACACAGCAACAAAGATCAGCGCCCGCTCACTGCAACTAGAGAAAGTCTGCACGCAGCAAGGAAGACCTAACGCAGCCAAAAAATAAATAAATGAAAATAAATTAATAAATAAATAAAACGTGGCTAATAGAAGTGTAAAAGTACATACGTGGCACACATATGCTTAGGTTGCATAGCCCTGGCCCCGGTGCTGACTAGCATTCTCATGTGTTACATCTCTGTACTAATTCTGAGAAAATTATTTCAGAAACATTCAGAGAAAAGGAAGCAGAGAAGAGATGCCTTCCACGCTCTAGAGTTTCCGCATGGAGGGCAGGCGGGAGAGGTGGAGTGAGGTCAGGAACGCGGTTCTTGTCTGCCCTCAGGTCACTGTCCAGGGAATGCCTTTTCCTGCGGGAACAGCCAGTGTGTGACAAAGGTGAACCCGGAGTGTGATGACACAGCGGACTGCTCTGATGGCTCCGATGAGGCCCACTGTGGTCAGTCTGCCTGTCTGGCCTGTTTTCTGGGCTAAGTCCCCTTTCCAGGTTCAAGTGCTGGTTCTCTGGCCCACTGTGCCCATCACACACAGACACGTGGTCCTGGCATTCACTGGGGCTGGGCAGAGAAAGGGAGTGGGCACCTGTGATATGACAGGGAACACGAGCAGGAAGCAGGGCAGGGAAACCTTGAGGTGTGTGGAGTGGAGAGCCTCGGGTGAGAAGGAGAAAAAAATCAGGTCAAACCGTGGGAAGCCTTGAGTGCCAGGAACTGGGGGTCTGTCCTGTAGGTAGTGGGGAGTCACCAAAAGGATTTGAGCAAGGGAAAAATTACAGTTGAAATGCTGTAAGAGTAGTCAACATTTTTCTAGCAGTGCTAGCCCATGCAGTAAGGTGAGAACAGTGGTTTAAGTATTGGAGAGGAAGAAGGAAAACTAGCATAATTTGAATTTGATGATCTAAATGAATCAATAAATTAACTAAAAGGATATCAGAAAAATAAGACAGTTCAACAATAAAGGGAAGATGAGATAAATACACGTAAAGTAAGCTCTTGTTTTGCTTTATACAATTAATAACAGGTTAGAAGATATAATGGAAAAAATCATACTCTTGATTAATAGCAACACAAAATAAAATAAACTCGTGTCCTGTATATAATAATAATTATATAGAATTACAAACCATTGCTGAAGGACATAAAAGCAGACTAAATAAACAGAGAGACATGGCATCCTATGAAAAGATGGACATATAAAGATTTTGAAACTTGCAAAATACGTGGTGAGGGAGACGTTCATAGCGTCTGGTACCTGGCTGTGGAGGGTGGTATAGAGGTTGACTGAAATTGGCAGGTGTGGTCGGGGCGGGGGGGCGGTCCCCAAGACTCCTTCAGATTCAGTGATTCACGAGAAGGAGTCACAGAACTCAGTAAAGCTGTTATATGCTTAGTTATAGCTTATTACAGTGAAAGGATGCAGATGAAAATCAGCAAAGCAAAAGGTGCAAAGTCCAGGAGAGACCAAGCTCAAGCAAGCTTCCAATTTTCCTCTCCCAGTAGAGTCATGTGGACAGTGCTTAACTCATTCTCCCAGCACCATATGTGACAACACACACAAAGTACTTCCAACCAGGGGAGCTCACCCAAGGCTTGGTGTCCAGGGTTTGTGTTGGGGGTTGGTCACACAGGTACGCAGCATCCATATAGCTAACTTTAGGGTATGATTGTCCTAGAGCTGCTGAATCAAATGACCTCAGGCTGAGTGGATTAAACAACAGAACTGTACTCTCTCCCAGCTCTGGGGGCTAGAAGTCCGAGATCAAGGTGTCCGCAGGGTCGGTTCCTTCTGAGGCCGTGAGGGAGGATCTGTTCCATGTGGTCTCCCAGCTTCTGGTGGTTTGCTGGCATCTTTGGCATTCTTTGAATGCGGGGGCCATGGGGACAACAGGCTGCAGACAGACGTGCCAGGAACGTGGCCACACTCCTGCCTTCTTGGGGTCCTGGATAGTGATCTCTGTCTTGCAGACTGTGGTTTGCAGCCTGGCTGGAGGACAGCCGGCAGGATTGTGGGCGGTGTGGAGGCATCCCCGGGGGAGTTCCCTTGGCAAGTCAGCCTCCGAGAGAACAACGAACACTTCTGTGGGGCCGCCATCATTGGCGCCAGGTGGCTGGTGTCTGCTGCCCACTGCTTCAATGAGTGAGTCCACGTCCCTGAGGGCTCAGAGCCCACCCCACCCCTGTATCCCACCTACCTTCCGCTCTGGGAATGCTACCTTTCCTGGGTGTCTTCAGAGCCCCTTGGAACTTACTTATTTCCTCCCTCCCTTCCTCCCTTCCTCCTTCCTTCCCTCTCCTTTTTAAAATGTATGTATGTATGTATTTATTTATTTATTTGGCCGTGTTGGGTCTTAGTTGCAGCACGTGGGAACTTTCGTTGCAGAGCGCGGGCTCTTCGTTGCGGCGTGCGGGCTCTCTAGTTGTGGCGTGTGGGTTTAGTTGCCCCGTGGCATGTGGGATCTTAGTTCCCTGACTAGGGATTGAACCCATGTCCCCTGCACTGGAAGGCATATTCTTAACCACTGGACCACCAGGGAAGTCCCTCCCTCTCTTTTCTTTTTGTTAAATCTGAATGCATTAATTTTTTTAAATTGTGGCACAATATATATAACATAAATTTACGATTTTTAAGTGCACAGCTCGGTGGCATCAGGCATACTCATATTGTTGGGCAACCATTCCCCACCATCATCTCCAGAACTTTCTCATCCTCCCAAACTGAAACTCTATCCCTTTTAAACCCTGACTCCCCAGCCCCTCCCCCAGCCCCCGGCTCCACCATCTACTTCCTGTCTCTGTGGATCTGACTCCCCCAGGGACCTCCTGTGAGTGGAATCAGACAGTACTTGTCCTTTTGTGACTGACATTTCACTTAACCTGTTTTCCAGGTTCATCCACGTTGTAGTGTGTGTCACTGCTTCTTTCCCTTTCATGGCCAAATAATATTCCAGTGTGTGGATGGACATGTGTTTATTCATTCATCCATCAACGGACACTTGGGTTGTGTCCACCTTTTGGCTGTTGTGAATAATGCTGCTGTGAACGTGGGTGTGCTAGTATCTGAGTCACTACTTTCAATTGCTTTGGGTATAAACTCAGAGGTGGAATTGCTGGGTCATATGGTGATTCTGTGTTTACCCTTTTGAGGAAACACCATCCTGTTTTCCACAGCGGCTGCCCCATTTTCCATTCCCACCAGCAGTGCACAAGTGTTCCAATTTCTCCACATCCTTGAGAAGTTCCTTTGACATTTGTTGTAAAGCTGGTTTGGTGGTGCTGAGTTCTTTTAGCTTTTGCTTGTCTGTAAAGCTTTTGATCTCTCCATCAAATCTGAATGAGAGCCCTGCTGGGTAGAGTATTCTTGGTTGTAGGCTTTTCCCTTTCCTCACTTTATTTTGTTTTATTTTATTTTTTATTTTTTTTGCGGTACGCGGGCCTCTCACTGTTCTGGCCTCTCCCGTTGCGGAGCACAGGCTCCGGACACGCAGGCTCAGCGGCCATGGCACACGGGCCCAGCCGCTCCACAGCATGTGGGATCTTCCCGGACCGGGGCACGAACCCGCGTCCCCTGCATCAGCAGGCGGACTCTCAACCACTGCGCCACCAGGGAAGCCCCAGGTTCCAGTCTTTTTCATCGATGGTGGTTCTGCAGGTAGTTGTGATTTGGGTGTGCTCCTGAGAGGAGGTGAGCTCAGGGTCTTTCTACTCCGCCATCTTGGCCGATCTCCCAGTCTCTCCACATCCTGGCCATTACTTGTTACTTTGTTTGTTTTTAATAATAGCCATCCTAATGGGTGTGCAGTAATATCTCACTGTGGCTTTGATTTGCATTTCCCTAATGATTAGTGATGTTGAGCGTCCTTTCACGTGCTTATTGGCCATTTGTGTGACATTGCTCCATCTTCTTTGGAGCAACGCCCAGTTTTTTTTTGTTTGTTTGTTTGGCTGTGTTGTGTCTTCGTTGCTGCGTGC
>RJWK010067826.1:0-11507 GCA_004363435.1 Platanista minor
CCAGGAATTCCTAAGGACAAAAGAAGAGGGTATAGACAGAGCCACAAACAGCATCAAGATTAAAGGTAGGTCACAATCGGCCAGCTGGGAAACCCTTGCATCCAGCTGTCATCAGGGACATGGAAATAAAGGGGAATATCTGCTTTTGACCTATGTTTTTCTGTGTCTCTTCAAACCCAAAGTTACATTGAAAACGGTAGTAAACATAGTAAATATAGGACACATGTCTCATTGCCCATCTCGCAATAAAGTTTCTGGTTTGTAATAAAGTTCCTAAAGTGTTCTTTATAGAAAATGCCCTTTTTCTGTTGCTTTTGTCTTCATAATCTCAGTGGTGACAGGTTATGAAAGGGCTGTGCACACTGCTAATAAAAGCTGTGTGCCGGGGTTTGAGTGACTGTCATGTCTCCAGGCTGCTGGCGGGTTAACACGGCATGATGCCAACAGTGCCTCAAAAAATAACAATAATGTGATTTAGGTCTAGTGTCATAAAACTTCATTAGCTGAGTGAGCTCATGAAAATCCATAATTAACTAGAAAAACAAGAAGACAGATGTTTTTGCCAGGAAATTGAGAGAGCCTGGTCTTCTATTAGACTGTTTTTCTTCCCACCTGAGGACCCAAGCCACTGCACCCCTCTCTTCCTATTCATATGCAACTGAGTATCCCCATGTATGACTCATCTCTTATCTAATCAACACTACCTTTCATGGGGAGGTGGGAGAAAAAGGAAATGCAATTCTTTCAAAGGTGCTGAAGCTCATCAGACAAATTAGTAAATGCTCTGAAATATATAACCATTGACCAGCCCTCACTCGTACTCTGAAGTCCCCTGGGCCCAGTGGTTCTCATCTGGGGCTCTGTCCCCCAAGGGACATTTGACAACACCTGGAGATAGTTTGGGTTGTTACTACTGGGGAGAATGCTGCTGGCATCTAGGGGGTAGAGACTAAGGATGCTGCTGAATGTCCTGCAATGCACAGGACAGCCCCCACCACAGAGAATCTGACCCAAAATGTCAGTAGTAGTCCTGAGGTTGAGAGAACTGTCTGAGCCAAAGGCAAGCCCAAGATGGACCATCCTCTGACCCAGACCAGCTAAGCCCTCTCACTGGGGAGCCGCATCCTCGGATCCCCAGGTCAGCCCTGAGCCATGCATATTGGTGATCCTGATGATTCTGAGAGACAAGACACACAAGTAACAGTATTCAGTAGCCCAGCAGAGGCTCACTCAGTGCCGGAAAGAGTCATCGTTTTAGGAGAGCCGGCATCAGTTCAAGAATGCGTGCTTGGACTTCCCTGGTGGCACAGTGGTTGAGAGTCCGCCTGCCGATGCAGGGAACACGGGTTCGTGCCCCGATCCGGGATGATCCCACATGCCGCGGACCGGCTGGGCCCGTGAGCCATGGCTGCTGAGCCTGCGCGTCCGGAGCCTGTGCTCTGCAACAGGAGAGGCCACAACAGTGAGAGGCCCGCGTACCACACACACAAAAATAGAATGCGTGCTTTACATGAGGACCACTCCTTAAGATGGTATTTGTTATAGAGGCTGTGACCTCTCATATTACACTCTGCTCAACTGCTGGGGAAATGGCTTTTTATCACATTCTTTCTCCAGCTTCTCATTTTCAGCTCAGGCCCTTAAAGAGGAGGGCAAGGTCAAGAAACCACAGACTGAATAATGGGAGAACGGGTTCCACTCACGGACTTTTATACAACTTGGTACAAGTAACCTTTGAAACCTAGATTTCCCCAGGCATTAAAATAAGGTTGCTTATAATCTTTCTGTCTCACAGGAACAATTCAGAGAAGCAAAGACTTTCCAAAACCTCTTATTAATACATATGGTTGAACCATATGAAATGGCCATTTTCATAGGACAAAATTGGTTGACTATTAGCATTTTCTTTAGGTTCAACTTCATTATGTCAGCCAGGGTTCTCCAGAGAAACAGGTCCCATAGAATGTATATAGATATAAAGAAAGAGACTTATTTTGAGGAACTGGCTCATGCAATTATGGAGGCAACTTCACCTGCAAGTTGAAGGCCCAAGAAAGCTGGCAATGTAATTCCAGTCCAAGCCCACAGGCGTGAGAAACAGGTTAGCCAATGGTGTACATCCCAATCCTAGCCTGAAGACCTGAGAACCAGGAGTATTGATGTCCAAAGGCAGGAGAAGATGAATGTCCAAGCTCCAGCAGAAAGACTGAATGTGCCCTTCCTCCACCATTTTGTTCTATTAGAGCCTCCACCAGATTGGATGATGCCCACCCACACTGGTGAAGGTGATCTTCATTACACTGTTCACTGATTCAAATACTAATCTTATCTGGAAACATGCTCACAGACACGCCCAGAAATAATGCTTTACCAGCTATCTGGGCATCCCTTAGCACAGTCAAGTTGACACATACAATTAACCATCAGACTAATACTACAGGTATTTAGGAAGTACTGCAGCTATTTACAGTTTCCCAAACACTCAATGCTATCCCATCTGAATTTGCAAACACCAGTGAGAGAGATGTTAATTTCAATTAAGGGGGGACCTTCAAGATGGCGGAGGAGTAAGACGTGGAGATCACCTTCCTCCCCACAAATACATCAAAACTACATCTAAAAAAAAAACTACATCTACATGGGAACAACTCTGACAGAACAACTACTGAATGCTAGCAGAAGACCTCAGACATCCCAAAAGACAAGAAATTCCCCACATACCTGGCTGTGTAGCTGACACAGTCTTGGTGCTCCAGCTGGGTGTCAGGCCTGAGCTGCTGAGGTGGGAGAGCCGAGTTCAGGATATTGCTCCACCAGAGACCTGCCAGCCCCACGTAATATCAAATGATGAAGCTCTCCAAGAGATCTCCAGCTCAACGCTAAAACCCAGCTCCTCTCAACGACCAGTAAAATACAGTGCTGGACACCCTATGCCAAACAAGTAGCAAGACAGGAATACAACCCCACCCTAAGAGCAGAGAGGCGGCCCAAAACCATAATAATTTCACAGACACCCCAAAACACACCACCGGATACAGCCCTGCCCACCAGAAAGACAAGATCTAGCCTCATCCACCACAACACAGGCACCAGTCCCCTCGACAAGGAAGCCTAAACAACCCACTGAACCAACCTTACCCACTGGGGGAAGACACCAAAAATGGGAACTACGAACCTGCACCCTGCGAAAGGAGATCCCAAACACAGTAAGTGAAGGAAAATGAGAAGACAGAGAAATACACGGCAGATGAAGAAGCAAGGTAAAAACCCAACAGATGAAACAAATGAAGAGGAAATCGGCAGTCTACCTGAAAAAGAATTCAGAGTAATAATAGTAGAGATGATCCAAAATCTTGGAAGTAGAATGGAGAAAATACAAGAAATGTTTAACAAGGAGCTAGAAGACCTAAAGAGCAAACAAACAATGATGAACAGCACAATAAATGAAATTTAAAATTCTCTAGAAGGAATCAATAGCACAAAAACTGAGGCAGAAGAACAGATAAGTGACCTGGAAGATAAAATAGTGGAAATAACTACCACAGATCAGAATAAAGAAAAAAGAATGAAAAGACTGGAGGACAGTCTCAGAGACCTCTGGGCCAACAATAAACACACCAACATTCGAATTATAGGGGTCCCAGAAGAAGAAGAGGAAAAAAAAGAGACTGAGAAAATATTTAAAGAGATTATAGTTGAAAACTTCCCTATATGGGAAAGGAAATAGTCAATCAAGTCCGGGAAGTGCAGAGAGTCCCATACAGGATAAACCCAAGGAGAAACACGCAAAGGCACATACTAATCAAACTATCAAAAATTAAATACAAAGAAAAAATATTAAAAGCAGCAAGGGAAAAACAACAAATAACATACAAGGGAATCCCCATAAGGTTAACAGCTGATCTTTCAGCAGAAACTCTGAAAGCCAGAAGGGACTGGCAGGACATATTTAAAGTGATGAAAGGAAAAAAAACCAACAACCAAGATTACTCTACCCAGCAAGGATCTCATTCATATTCGATGGACAAAGAAAATTTTACAGACAAGCAAAAGCTAAGAGAATTCAGCACCACCAAACCAGCTTTACAACAAGTGCTAAAGGAAATTCTCTAGGCAGGAAACACAAGAGAAGGAAAAGACTTACAATAACAAACCCCAAACAATTAAGAAAATGGTAATAGGAACACACATATCGATAACTACCTTAAATGTAAAAGGATAAAATGCTCCAACCAAAAGACAGAGACTGGATGAATGGATACAAAAACAAGACCCGTATATATGCTGTCTACAAGAGACACACTTCAGACCTAGGGACACATATAGACTGAAAGTGAGGGGATGGAAAAAGATATTCCGTGCAAATGGAATTCAAAAGAAAGCTGGAGTAGCAATTCTCATATATGACGAAATAGACTTTAAAATAAAGACTATTACAAGAGACAAAGAAAGACACTACATAATGATCAAGGGATCGATCCAAGAAGAACATGTAACAATAATAAATAGTTATGCACCCAACATAAGGGCACCTCAATACATAAGGCAAATACTAACAGCCATAAAAGGGGAAATCAACGATAACACAATCATAGTAGGGGACTTTAATACCCCACTTTCACCAATGGACAGATCATCCAAAAAGAAAATAAATAAGGAAACACAAGCTTTAAATAATACATTAAACAAGATGGACTTAATTGATATTTATAGGACACTCCATCCAAAATCAACAGAATACAATTTCTTCACAAGTGCTCATGGAACATTCTTCAGGACAGATCATACCCTGCGTCACAAATCAAGCCTTGGTAAATTTAAGAAAATTGAAATCATATCAAGTATCCTTTCTGACAACAACACTATGAGACTAAATATCAATTATAAGAAAAAATTGTAAAACACACATACTCATGGAGGCTAAACAATATGCTACTAAATAACCAAGAGGTCACTGAAGAAATCAAAGAGGGAATCAAAAAATACCCAGGAACATATGACAAGGAGAACACAATAACCCAAAACCTATGGGATGCAAAAAAAGGAGTTCTAAGAGAGAAGTTTACAGCAATACAATCCTACCTCAAGAAACAAGAAACATCACAAATAAATAACGTAACCTCACATC
Source organism: Platanista minor (assembly GCA_004363435.1). Lineage (NCBI taxonomy): Eukaryota > Metazoa > Chordata > Mammalia > Artiodactyla > Platanistidae > Platanista > Platanista minor. The sequence continues at coordinate 5,129 of RJWK010067826.1, forward strand.
TAAAGCAATTAGAGAAAGAAGAACAAAAAAACCCGAAAGTTAGCAGAAGGAAAGAAATCATAAAGATCAGATCAGAAATAAATGAAAAGCAAAGAATGAAATGATAGCAAAGATCAATAAAACTAAAAGCTGCTTCTTTGAGAAGATAAGCAAAATTGGTAAACCATTATCCAGACTCATCAAGAAAGAAAGAGAGAAGACTTAAATCAATAGAATTAGAAATGAAAAACGAGAAGTAACAACTGACACTGCAGAAATACAAAGGATCATGAGAGATTACTACAAGCAACGGTATGCCAATAAAATGGACCACCTGGAAGAAATGGACAAATTCTTAGAAAAGCACAACCTTCCGAGACTGAAACAGGAAGAAATAGAAAATATAAACAGACCAATCACAAGCATTGAAATTGAAACTGTGATTAAAAATCTTCCAACAAACAAAAGCCCATGACCAGATAGCTTCACAGGTGAATTCTATCAAACATTTAGAGAAGAGCTAACACCGATCCTTCTCAAACTCTTCCAAAATAGAGCAGAGGGAGGAACATTCCCAAACTCATTCTACGAGGCCACCATCACCCTGATACCAAAACCAAACAAAGATGTCACAAAAAAAGAAAATTATAAGCTAATATCACTGATGAACATAGATGCAAAAATCCTCAACAAAATACTAGCAAACAGAATCCAACAACACATTAAAAGGATCATACACCATGATCAAGTGGGGTTTATCCCAGGAAGGCAGAATTCTTCAATATACACAAATCAATCAATGTGATAAACCGTATTAACAAACTGAAGAAGAAAAACCATATGATCATCTCAACAGATGCAGAAAAAGCTTTTGACAAAATTCAACACCCATTTATGATAAAAATCCTCCAGAAAGTAGGCATAGAGGGAACTTACCTCAACATAATAAAGGCCATATATGACAAACCCACAGCCAATATTGTTCTCAATGGTGAAAAACTGAAACCGTTTCCTCTCAGATCAGGAACAAGACAAGGTTGCCGACTCTCACCATTATTATTCAACTTAGTTTTGGAAGTTTTAGCCACAGCAATCAGAGAAGAAAAAGAAATAAAAGGAATCCAAATCGGAAAAGAAGTAAAACTGGCACTGTTTGCAGATGACATGATACTATACATAGAGAATCCTAAAGATGCTACCAGAAAACTACTAGAGCTAATCAACGAACTTGGTAGAGTAGCAGGATACAAAATTTATGCACAGAAATCTCTGGCATTCCTATACACTAATGATGAAAAATCTGAAAGAGAAATTAAGGAAACACTCCCACCACAACAAAAAAGAATAAAATACCTAAGAATAAACCTACCTAAGGAGACAAAAGACCTGTATGCAGAAAACTATAAGACACTGATGAAAGAAATTAAAGTTGATACAAACAGATGGAGAGATATACTATGTTCCTGGATTGGAAGAATCAACACTGGGACAATGGCTATACTACCCAAAGCAATCTACAGATTCAGTGTAACCCCTATCAAACTACCAATGGCATTTTTCACAGAACTAGAACAAAAAATTTCACAATTTGTATGGAAACACAAAAGACCCCGAATAGCCAAAGCAATCTTGAGAACAAAAAAACGGAGCTGGAGGAATCAGACTCCCGGACTTCAGACTATACTACAAAGCTACAGTAATCAAGACAGTATGGTACTGCCACAAAAACAGAACTATAGATCAATGGAACAGGATAGAAAGCCCAGAGATAAACCCACACACATATGGTCACCTTATCTTTGATAAAGGAGGCAGGAATGTACAGTGGAGAAAGGATAGCCTCTTCAATAAGTGGTGCTGGAAAAACCTGGACAGGTACATGTAGAAGTATGAGACTAGAACACTCCCTCACACCATACACAAAAATAAACTCAAAATGGATTAAAGACCTAAATGTAAGGCCAGACAGTATAAAACTCTCAGAGGAAAACATAGGCAGAACACTCTATGACACAAATCACAGCAAGATCCTTTTTGACCTGTCTCCTAGAGAAATGAAAGTAAAAACAAAAATAAACAAGTGGGACCTAATGAAACTTAAAAGCTTTTGCACAGCAAAGGAAACCATAAACAAGACAATCCTCAGAACAGGAGAAAATATTTGCAAAGAAAGCAACTGACAAAGGATTAATCTCCAAAATTTACAAGCAGCTCATGCATCTCAATATCAAAAAAACAAACAACCCAATCCAAAAATGGGCAGAAGACCTAACTAGACATTTCTCCAAAGAAGATATACAGATTGCCAAGAAACATATGAAAGGATGTTCAACATCACTAATTAGAGAAATGTAAATCAAAACTACAATGAGTCCACTCTCTACATCTGCATCTTTATTCCTGTCCTGACCCTAGGTTCTTCAGAACCGTTTTTTTTTTTTAATAGATTCCATATATATGTGTTAGCATACAGTATTTATTTTTCTCTTTCTGACTTACTTCACTCTGTATGACAGACTCTAGGTCCATCTACCTCACTACAAATAACTCAATTTCATTTCTTTTTATGGCTGAGTAATATTCCATTGTATATATGTGCCACATCTTCTTTATCCATTCATCTGTCGATGGACATGGGGAGAGAGAAGGGTAAGCTGGGATGAAGAGAGGGAGTGGCATGGACTTATATATACTACCAAATGTAAAATAGATAGCTAGTGAGAAGCAGCCGCATAGCACAGGGAGATCAGCTCGGTGCTTTGTGACCACCTAGAGAGGTGTGATAGGGAGCGCGGGAGGGAGATGCAAGAGGGAGGGGATATGGGGATGTATGTATACATATAGCTGATTCACTTTGTTATACAGCAGAAACTAACACACCATTGTAACGCAATTATACTCCAATAAAGACGTTAAAAAAATAAAATAAAATTTCAATTAATATTCCTATTTTATAAATAGGAGGCTAGAGAGGTTCAATTACTAGTCCAAGACAGCACAGTTAAGATGCTGTAGAACTAAGACTCAAACAGAGAAGACTTCAGACCATAAATTTTTCCCACCAGCTGCTCAGCCTGAAGCACACTGCCATCTATTATTTGATGGGGCCATCACACTCTGCGGAAGAAAAGATTACACCATGTCCAGGATTAAAGTCAAGGTAAGAGTTGGCTTTATTCGCAGCTAAGCACCCTTGCCAAGAGGGAAGACAAGTCCCATTCAGGCTCACAGAAGATCTGCATTCATTCAGAAGAAAAGGGAACCCCAGGTTGGTAAGAAAAGACCTCGGCAACAGCATCCTCACTTCCTCAGGCCCCTGGACCTGATGCACTACTCTCTCCCACCTCTCAAACCCACAGATGCACAAACATTTTTAATGAGCTTGGTGTCAAACCACAATCATCACAGGAGCAGGGCCCAGGTTTCTGATCAATGTGAGCAATATTTAGCCTTCCCCGGGCCCTGCCCATCACCCTCACCTGTTCAGCAGTTCTGCAGTGCTATTTTTAGTGTGTTAAGTTAATAGAGATCCCTGGAGTGATGTGGAAAGGGGAAAGGCACTGGAAAAGTGCTGCTAAATTTGTAACCTGACAGAGGGCTACAGCTAGAGTTTCAGTAGGGAGGTGATGTGGGAGTGAGGTGAACAGCCCACAATCAGTTGATGTCTTAACTGATGGATACTGTTTCAGGCTTCCCCATCCTGGGCAAGGGGAGGAGAGACCAGCACAATTCTCCTTCTGCCTCGGTGATAAAGTAAATGAAATAAATGATGTGGGCGAGGGATGGACTGGGAGTTTCGGATTAGCAGAGGCAAACTATTATACATAGGATGGATAAACAGCAAGGCCCTACTGTATAGCACAGGGAACTACATTCAATATCCTGTGACAAACCATAATGGAAAAGAATATATATATATAAAACTGAATCACTTTGATGTACAGCAGAAATTAACACATTGTAAATCAACTCTACTTCAATAAAATAATTTTTTTTAAAATAAATTAAGGGAATTCCCTGGCATCCAGTGGTTAGGACTCAGCACTTTCACTGCCAGGGCCTGGGTTCAGTCCCTGGTTGGGGAACTAAGATCCCGCAAGCCTCGCAGTGCAGCCAAGTAAAAACACAAACAGACAACAAAAAAAAAAGAAAGCACTGTTCTATGAGTTTAACCTTTAAAAATAAAGTAACATAAAATAGATGATGATTCCATATATATGTGTTAGCGTACAGTATTTATTTTTCTTTCTGACTTGCTTCACTCTGTATGACAGCCTCTAGTTCCATCCACGTCACTACAAAGCCACATAGCACAGGGAGATCAGCTCCGTGCTTTGTGACCACCTAGAGGGGTGGGATAGGGAGGGTGGGTAGGAGGCGCAAGAGGGAGGGGATATGGGGATATTTGTATACGTATAGCTGATTCACTTTGTTATGCAGCAGAAACTAACACACCATTGTAAAGCAATTATAACTCCAATAAAGATGTTTTAAAAAAACAGATGATGAAATGAAATTAAAATAATAGTATTCAGGGAGGAAAATCAGCCCATAAGCTTACATTACATTAAAATATATGTTAGGAAATAAAAAACATTCACTCTTAACTGATGTCAGATCTTTGGTTTCATATTCAAATAACCTCTACCCTAACATTCCCTCTGGAAAGCTGTCAGTGTAATTAGAGCTATAACAAAGGACATACAGACTTACCCAGGAAAGAAAATTATGACAGGCTTGATCAAAATTACCCTATAAATATCACTTTGCTGTTTTAACTACCATGTTTTAGTTCTAGGGCCATGAAAATGAGTCATATGCTACCAAAACCAGGCATGAAATTTGATTAATTTCTTTTACGGCAGCCACAAGTACAGATGTGCCCACTGAGAGGCTAGCCCTGTGATTAATGTATATAAGGTCCCTGATGGGCAGGTCCATAAATGTGAAAGATATACTGAAAGGAAGGCTGAGGGAATAAAAATAGAAATCGAGAACTTTTCCTCCACCTTCTGCTGCTAAGCCATGAACATCCCAAGTGAGGTTTCCCTAGAACGGCAAAAGATGGAGTAACTTTTGGCCAAGGGAAGTGCACTGGGCACCACCATCTAACTACTCAACCCTGAACATCGTTCTGATTTTTTATCCCTTGACAACTTTAGAAGGTGATGGGTTTTCACCAAATTTGGACACTACACCAAGAAACACAAAGGCAATTTGGGGGTGAGGCAGAGAAAAAGGAAGAGAAAGAAAAAAGTACAGTTCCATCTGCCTTCTCGGAACAATAGGTTGACTACTGGACATTTTCAAAGGATGAATTTTTTTCCTATCATTTTTGTTGTCGTTTATTGAACTTCACTACGAAGACTGAAGTTACAAAGGAAAACGTCTTATGAGGGGGAGAAAAATGACTTATTCCCATCACAAGACCAAATGAAGGAAGCATCCCTACCATCTACTACATTGTTCATACAAACATGGGTCGTTTAACCTTGTTTCTGAATAAGGACATGGTCAGATACCACTTCCTCTAGAAGTGGGAATCAGAGGTGGGTTTTTTTGTTTGTTTGTTTGTTTGTGGTACGCGGGCCTCTCACTGTTGTGGCCTCTCCCGTTGCGGAGCACAGGCTCCGGACGCACAGGCTCAGCGGCCATGGCTCACGGGTCCAGCCGCTCCGCGGCATGTGGGATCTTCCCGGACCGGGGCACGAACCCGTGTCCCCTGCATCGGCAGGCGGACTCTCAACCACTGCTCCACCAGGGAAGCCGGGGAATCAGAGGTTTTGAAACCTGTTCACTGATGCAAGATTTGATTCTGACTGACTTGGCAGAGGAACATGAAATTTTTATCTCTCTGGGTCCATGGGAAAAAAGGCTAGGCTCTCTTTTCATAAAGGCTTTTGTTTAAAATATTAAATGTTAATAACTAAATTGATTAAGAGGATTATTAAAAGAAAGATTTAGAGTTTCCAGACCGCTGGTTCAGGACATGTGGAACATCTGAAAGGTCAAGCTAGTTTATTTTACAAATCTTCCAGATTTGTTTTGTTTTGTTTTGTTTTAACATCTTTATTGAAGTATAATTGCTTTACAATTGTGTGTTAGTTTCTGCTGTATAACAAAGTGAGTCAGCTATACATATACAAATATCCCCATATCCCCTCCCTCTTGCATCTCCCTCCCACCCTCCCTATCCCACCCCTATAGGTGGTCACAAAGCACCGAGCTGATCTCCCTGTGCTATGTGGCTGCTTCCCACCAGCTATCTATTTTACATTTGGTAGTGTATATATATCCATGCCACTCTCTCACTTCATCCCAGCTTACCCTCCCCCTCCCCATGTCCTCAAGTCCATTCTCTACGTCTGCATCTTTACTCCTGTCCTGCCCCTAGGTTCTT
>RJWK010067827.1:0-11507 GCA_004363435.1 Platanista minor
TTGGGTCTTTGTTGCTGCACATGGGCTTTCTCTAGTTGCGGCGAGTGGGGGCTACTCTTCGTTGCAGGGCGCCGGCTTCTTACTGCGGTGGCTTCTCTCACGGGCTCTAGGCACGCGGGCTCTAGAGCGCAGGCTCAGTAGTTGGGGCGCACGGGCTTAGTTGCTCCGCGGCATGTGGGATCTTCCTGGGCCGGGGCTCAAACCCGTGTCCCCAGCATTGGCAGGCGGATTCTTAACCACTGCGCCACCAGGGACGCCCATAGCTATCATTCTTGAGAGAACTTAGCACAATAGTAATTTCAGTTTGTCTCTGTGCACGTGTGTGTGTGTGTGTGTGTGTGTGTGTGTGTGTGTGTGTGGTGCGGGGAGGTGGGGGTGGGGGGTTGCCTCTCCCACTCACTACCCACCACTGAATGGAACCTCCATAAGGACAAGGAGGGCAAAAATGTCTGGAGTTTTTTTTCTCCTTTTTTTATTGAGATAAAACTCACATACCGTAAAATTCACCATTTTAACAATTCAGTGTTCTGTTTTTGTTTTTTTGCGGTACGCAGGCCTCTCACTGTTGTGGCCTCTCCCGTTGCGGAGCGCAGGCTCAGCGGCCATGGCTCACGGGCCCAGCCGCTCCGCGGCACGTGGGATCTTCCCGGACCAGGGCACGAACCCGTGTCCCCTGCATCGGCAGGCAGACTCTCAACCACTGCGCCACCAGGGAAGCCCAATTCAGTGGTTTTTAATATGTTCCCAGAATTCTGCAGCCATGGCCACTATCTAACTCCAGAACATTTTTCATTGCCCCCAAAAAGAAACCTCAAACTCATTCCCCCCTCCCTCTGGCCCCTGGCTACCTACCACTAATCTACTTTCTGTCTCTCTGGATTTGCCTATTCTGGATATTTGGTATAATAGGATCATACAATAGGTGGTCCTTTGTGACTGTCTTCTTTCACTTAGCATAATGTTTTTAAGGTTCGTGCATGTTGTGGCATGGGTCAGTACTTCATTCCTTTCTATGGCTTAATAATATTCCATTGAATGGATGTATCACATTTTGTTTATCCATTAATCAGTTGATGAATATTTGGGTTGTTTCCACTTTTTGGCTGCTATGAATAATGCTGCTGTGAAGATTCCTATGCAAGTTTTGTGTGAACTTTGTTTTAATTTCAGGTATATGCCTTGGCATGGAATTGCTGGTCCATGTGATAACTATATAATTTTTTGATGCGCTGTCAAACTGTTTTCCATAGTGGCTGCACCATTTTACATTCCCACGAGCAATGCATGAGGTTCCAGTTTCTCTACATCCTCACCACACCAACACTTATTATTATCTGTATTTTTTATCATAGCTGTCCCTGTGGGTGTAAAGTAGCATCTCACTGTGGTTTTGATTTGCATTTCATTAATGACTAATGATGTTGAGCATCTTTTCATGTGCTTATTGGCCAGTTGTGTATCTTCTTTGGGAAAATTTCTGTTCAAATCCTTTGCCCATTTTTTATTGGGTTATCGTTTTATTGTTGATTGGTAAGAGTTCTCTGTATATTCTGGATTCTAGACCCTCATCACATCTATGATTTACCAATATTTTCTCCTATTCTGTGGGTTGACTTTTCACTTTCTTGATAATGTGCTTTGAAGTTCAAAAGTTTTTTATTTTTATTTATTTATTTTTATTATTATTATTATTATTTTGTGGTACGCGGGCCTCTCCCGTTGTGGAGCACAGGCTCCGGACGCGCAGGCTCAGCGGCCATGGCTCACGGGCCCAGCCGCTCTGCGGCATGTGGGATCTTCCCGGACCGGGGCACAAACCCGCGTCCCCTGCATCGGCAGGTGGACTCTCAACCACTGCGCCACCAGCTAAGCCCCCAAAAGTTTTTTATTTTTTATTTTGATGATGTCCAATTTATCTAGTTTTCCTGTGGCTGCTTGTGCTTTTTTTGTCATATCTAAGAACTGTTGCCTATTCTAAGGTCACTCAGATTGATACCTGTGGTGTCTTCTAAGAGCTTTATAGTTTTAGCTCTTACATTTAGGTCTGTGATTCATTCTGAGTTACTTTTTATATATGGTGTGAGGTAGGAGTCCAACTTCATTGTTTTGCATATGGATATCTATTTGTCCCAGCACCATTTGTTGAAAACACTATGCTTTCTCCATTCAGTAGTCTTGGCACCCTTGTTGGAAATCAGTTTATCTTAAATATATGGGTTTATTTTCAGACTCACGATTCTATTCCATTGGTCTATATGTCTAACTATCTCACTACCGCGCTGTCTTGATTACTGTAGTGTGTTGGTAAGTTTTGAAATCGACAAGTGTAAGTTCTTCAACTTTGTTCTTTTTCAAGATTATTTTGGCTATTCTGGGTCCCTTGCATTTCCATATGAATTTTAGGACCAGCTTATCCATTTCTGCAAAAATAGTACTTGGAATTTTGATAGAGATTGCATCGAATCTGTAGATCAATTTAGAAGTATTGCAGTCTTAACAACATTAAGTCTTCCAGCCTATGAACACTGGATGTCTTCTCATTTATTTAGCTCTTTAATTTCTTTCAGTAATATTTTGTAGTTTTCAGTGTATGAGTTTTGCACCTCCTTGGTTAAATTTACTTTATTCTTTTCAATACTGTTGTAAATGGAATTTTCTTAATTTAACTTTGGGTTGTTCATTGCTAGTGTATAGAAAAACAACTGAGGGACTTGCTGGCAGTCTAGTGGTTAAGACTCTGTGCTTCCACTGCAGGGGGCGTGGGTTCTATCCCTGGTTGGGGAACTAAGCTCCCACATGCCACGTGGCACGACCATAAATAAATAAATAATAAATTGAATTAAATTTTAAAAATTTTTAAGAAAGAAAAACAACTGATTTTTGTATGTTGATCTTGGATCTTGCAATTTTGCTAATCTGATTTAGTAGCTCTAAGTTTTTTGTGGATTCTTTAGGGCTTTCTATATACAGCATCATGTCATCTGCCTCACAGATATAGAGAACAAACTAGTGGTTACAGTAGGGAGAGGGAAGGGGGAGGGGCAATATAGGGATGGGGAAAAAAAAGCGTTATTATATGAAATTAGTTGTGTGAAACTTGTTTAAAAATTGAAGTATAATTGATTTACAATGTTGTGTTAGTTTCTGGTGTACAGCAAAGTGATTCAGTTGTACATATATTTACATATTCTTCTTCACAGTCTTTTCCATTATGGTAAAACTTTTGAAAATTGTAAAGCATTATAGAATTTAAAGAATCTTTCATTCAATTAAAAAAAAAAAAGATCATGCCATCTGGAAATAAGAGATAGTTTTACTTCTTTGCAATCCAGATGCCTTTGCTTTCTTTTTCTTGCCTAATTGTCCTGGCTAGAACCTCCAATACAATGTTGAATAGAAGTGAGGAGAGTCGACATCCTTGTCTTGTCCCTGATCTTTGGGGAAACACGTTCAGTTTCTCACCATTAAGTATGATGTTAGCTGTGGGGTTTTTCATAGATGCCCTTTACCAGGCTGAGGAAGTTCCCTTCTGCTCCCATTTAGTTGAGTGTTTGGTTGAGTCAGGGGCTGTGTCAGTTTTTGCCTTTGTTCACCACTGTATCTCCAATGTCTAGTATTGGGATTGACGTTCAGTAAAGATGTAATGGTTGAGCAAATGAAAGGAGAATGAAAAGGTCTCATAATGGCCTAAAGAACCCAATCTTCTCAAGACCCTTCCTACAATGACTCAGCTTCCATGTCCCTGACCTCAGGTTTGGACGCTTTCTCTTCACTCATTCCCCTCAGCCTTACCCTGGCCTAACCCACGGACGTGGGCTCTGGTATCAGTTATCCCCATTTCAGATGAGGAAACAGCCTCAGCCATGCTGAATGGCTTACTAGCTGTGTGGCCTGTGGGTAAGTGTGGAGGCAGGATTTGCACCTGGTCTGGCTAGCTTCTTAGATTGCAGTTCCTGTGCCTGCCTGGTTGGGGGCAGGAGGAGGCTGAGCTACAGGATAAAGATCTGCATCTTTGCAGAGCATCCATTCTATCCTGATCTGGCGGGAAACGATCAAAGGAGAAGGCTCTATGTCAGAGCAGAATATTAGGTGCATATTCTTTTAAGATAAAACAGACTTCCAGGAGATTCCTCTCTTGCACCAGACTCTTTGGAGGTCAATTCTGCTGTTGGGGATGCTCAGGTGGGAAGGAGGAGCCTGGGCTTTACTGCACTGCTTCTCTTGACCCAGTTGGAACAGAAAGTGCAAGGCCAGGAGGTCTCCCCAGCGAGGAGGGGGGGAGCTTGATGGTTCCCAGGTGTCAGTTATCCCATTGAATCCACCCCTCAACCTGGGAGGCAAGAAGGGTAGGGGTTACAAGTCCCATTTTACAGATGAGAAAACTGAGGCCCTGAAAGGTCAAATGATTTGCCCAAGGTCTCAGCATCATCATTTTCTATGAGTCAGACAGGATGTCGTAGACTCACACCAGAGTCCAGGAAGGAAAAGACAGAGTCGGTAGGAGGCACGGAAAGTCGGGAGGTTTTTGTACAGAGGCATCTTGTCCGGTGTTTGTTGGAGCGCCTCCGCTACAGGCAAGGGCTGACCATTCTCAAAGGCTGGCTCAGCCAGGCTGGCTCAGAGGGAGCACCAGGTCAGCTTCAAGGGAGGTTTTTGAGGGAGCCCTGGGGCCCAGCGAATAGCACACTTAACACTGGAGGTTTGCAGGGGTGCTGTGAAGGCAGGCAGGCCATCCTGCTTGAGGTGATAGCAGAATGGCTGCAGGAAGGCCTTGCTCTGCTTTGTCTTATTAGCAGGGAAGAAAGGCCTCCAGAAGGAATGAAAGAAACCTTCACTGAAGGAATGAGAAAACTTCAGAACACCGTCTACAAAAGTGGGGATGGGCGTGGGCGGAAGGATTGGACTCAGAGGGACCAAAGAATGGCATCTGTTGGGTGTGCCTTCTGTGCCAGGTACCCTGCTTTACATCCTTTAATGTCAACTCTGAAAGGCAGATTTAATTCTTTTCCTGTTTATAGACGAGGAAACTGAGGCTTAGGAGGTTTAGACTTGGTGGACATCACACTGCTCGCAAATGATGGGCTTTTTGTTTTTTTATAAATTTATTTACTTATTTTTGGCTGCGTTGGGTCTTCATTGCTACATGCACGCTTTCTCTAGTTGTGGCGAGCAGGGGCTACTCTTGGTTGCGGTGCACGGGCTTCTCACTGTGGTGGCTTCTCTTGATGCAGAGCACGGGCTCTAGGCATGGGCTCAGAAGTTGTGGCACACGGGCTTAGTTGCTTCGCGGCATGTGAGATCTTCGCGGACCAGGGCTTGAACCCGTGTCCCCTGCATTGGCAGGCGGATTTTTAACCACTGCCTCACCAGGGAGGTCCCCAAATGATGGGCTTGAACAGAACACATCTCAGCATTCTCCTTGGCTGTCGCGGATCCTTTGAGAGGGCACCGATTTCAGCAGTGGCGGCGGGGTGGAGGTGGTCAGGCCACGGTGGCAGCGATGCTGTGCATGGACCAGAGGAGCTTATAGGGAAACGTGGGGCGGTGTGCCGGCTCTGGAGCCCACAGCTGTGTGTCTGAATCCTGCTCTGTGACCTGGGGTCTGTGACTTTACTCCCTGCTCCACAGTTTCCACATGTGTAAAATGACACTTCTCAAGAGTGAAATGAGTCAGTGAAATGGACATGAAGTCACGTGTACAGGGCAGGTGCCCAGAGTGGAGGCCTGGCTCTCTTCTCTGGGCTCTCACTACGCAGACACTTGGAGTTGGTCGTCTGTGCAGCCAGTGCAGGCCTGGCGCAGAGTCAGTGTCCACGAATGCTCGGTGGGTGAGTAGAAGAACAAGGGTGGAGCAAGGGGCCAGGCTGGGCCAGGCAGCTGCTGGACTGGATGCAGTGAGGTGGGGGTTTGGGCAGGGGGAGAGTAATACCTGGCCCCAAAGGGGACTGCATACCAGGACAACTGTGGTCTCGTCTCCTTCAGAACAGGAGTCCTCTGAACCTGTGGGGAACCCAGGCCCAGAGTCTACATGATGGGTAACAATCATCGCAGTTAACCTGGCTTTACCTATAGTCGTCGGCCAGGAAATGTTCTGAATGCTTTACACATCTTCGGTCATTTAGGCCTCACAGCACCCCCATGAGGTAGGTACTATTATCATCATCCTCATTTTACAGGAGGAGACATTAAAGCACAGAGAGGTTAAGTGACTTGCTGATGGTCACACAGCTAGTAAGCGTTAAAGGTCAAATTCAAACCCAGACAAGTCTGGCTTCTGGGCCACACTTTTAAGCACTACACTGTATAGCTTCTCTGGGAAGAAGCAGCAAGAATCTGGCCTTGGGATGAAACCAAGGACTTAATAATTATCCTAATAATGACAGATGTGGGTAGAGCACTTCACAGTTTAAAAAGCATATTATAGTATAGCAATTGCTTTCACGGCTGTGATCTTATTTCATTCTCCAGTTTCTCTGGGAAGAAGATAGGACATTATCCTCTTTTTGTCAGTGAGAAATTAAGATCCCAAGAGGGAAAGTGACTTATCCAATTAATGATAATTTACGGAGCACTTACTATATGCAAAGTCCTTTACTCACATTACCTCATTGAATCCTCACAACCCCAGGAAGTGGGTAGTAGTAGTAGCAGTAGTATTCCCATTTTGCAGGTAAGGAAACTGAGGCTCCAAGAAGTGACTTTCCCAGGTCCCGCAGCTTGTAAGTGAGAGCTGGGACTCCATCCCAGGTCTGCTTGACTCCAGAGCCTAGGCTGATAACTCCTGGGCTCTGTTCTCAGTCCCATTCTGGACAGATGTTAACTCCCGATTGTTTTTGTCAACCTTCTGGTCTTTGCCACCTGCCTCCATCCTCATAGCCACTCCTGAAATTCTCCACATCTCCTTAATGAATTCTCCCTGCCTAAGTGCATGCTCCATTAAGGTGCTTTCTGCCATGAGTTTTTGACTTAATTATGTGGTGTCATTCATTATACTTAGTGGGGAGATCTGGTTAATCACCTTTATATTTATCCAAATGTCCATTTGTCTGCAGCTGGCATCTCCTGGGAGAGCCTGGTTTTTGGTGGGTTTTCTCCGTCTGGGTTGTCTTCCCCTCCACCCTGTCTGAAGTGCTTTTCTCTGGAGGGCGCCCTCCTCCCAGGCCTTCACTGCCCACTCCAGAGCCTGTTGGAGGATTGGCACTGGGGATGTGCCAACAGTTTGGACACGGGGACAGGGGCAGAGGTAGAGAGGGCATCTCCAAGAAAGTGGGATTTCTAGGAGAGTGGGACCGCGAGCATGGAGAGGGATTCTGGGCCCTGCCCTCAGCCGTCCAAGGAAGGCCTCAGCATCTCCACCTGATCGCCCACCTCCAGCCTCCTCCCCTGCCAGAGAGCCCCGTGCTTGAAGCATCCAGCTTCCATGCCCCTCTGCTCAAACCTTCCCTGGCTCCTGGGGCCAGTGGGATAAAGCTGTATAGGTCTGAGGCTCAGCCGCAGGTGTTCCCACCCTTCCACCCCTCATTTCATCCATCCAGAGCTGTCCCCAGGCCCATAAGTGGTCCATACCCTTCCACATCTGGGGTGACCAGCTTGTCCCAGTTTTCCTGGGACTTTGGGGTTTATCCGCTCAAGTGCTGCACCTCAAGAAACTCCACAGCCCCAGGCCAACCAGGACGGTTGGTCACCCCACCCACACCTCAGGGGTTTTGCCCATGCTCATTCATCCCTTAGTAATTTCTTTATTTTGTTTTCTCATAAAAGTATTACTCATCAATGTAACAACCTTACAGAAATATCTCTAGTTGACTCCCAAAGACCCCTTCCAATTCCACTCTCCAGAGTTAACAGTTTGATGATTCTTTTTCTTTCTTCTACACAAAAATAAGATCATACATCTCAAGTGGCCGTGCAGCTTTTTCACACCACGCAGGTTGGCCCTCTTTCCACACCATTGTAATGTATTGGTTTCATCACAGGGAGATGCCATAATTTACTGTGTGTCCTTCTGAGGGACATCCAGAGTGTTTGCAGTGTTGTTTTTTTTTTTTTTTTTTTTAATAGTCAGTTCAAGGCCAAATTTAAATATCACCTCCTCTGTAAACCCTCCTTTGACCCTGCAGGTGGTCTCAGGTTTCTTTCTTATTACTGTCATTATTTTAATAATAACAGTTAACATTTATGGAGTGCTTACTATGTCAGGCACTTGACATACATTATCTCATTTAATTTTCATGACTCCAAGAAGTGTGGCTTATCCCCATTTTACAGATGGAGACACTGAGGCTCATTTGGAAGATAAACCCAAGCAGTGTGACTCCAGAGCATGCCCTAAACTGCCTCACGTGATTTTCCAAAGAGTGCACTGGAGTGGGTGGTGCTGAGGGCCAGGGCGAAGCCATATGCCCTCTGCTTCTCAGCTGTGCACCAACCAGGTCAAAGCCCAGAGGTGTTGATGAAAGGCCAAAGCTGGTAGCCTGCAGCTTCTAATCCACTTCCAGCCAGGACCCAGAAATTAAGGTTGAGGGAGGGCCTGGTGGGAGGAGCCTCCTGGGGGAGAGCAGGTTCCTGCAGGCTTTTATGGGCCTGTAAGAAGGGCCTGCCCCACAAGCAGGAAGCAGAGCACTCCAGGAGTAGAGATTGGGGGTTGGAGGAGTGGGGTGAGGCCTGGACTTGGGAATGAATCTAGAAGACCCCTTGATCTTTTAAAAAAAAAAAGAAAAAAAAATTATTTTTTATTTGGCCGCACCAGGTCTTGGTTGAGGCATGCAGGATCTTTTAGTTGCAGTGTGCAGGATCTAGTTCCCTGACCAGGGATGGAACCCGGGCCCCCTGCATTGGGAGCTCAGAGTCTTAACCACCGGACCACCAGGGAAGTCCCGGTGTTGATCTTCTCCACACTGCTGTGAAGTAGGCACCTTGTGCCCATTCTACAGAGCAGGAGACTGAGTCACAGAGAGTCACTGGCCTGAAGGCCCTTCTCTGCACTGCCCACACCGCCTCCCAGTCTGGCGCCTGTGAGTTTGGACCAGATGGTCGATGAGGAGCTAGGCACCCCATGAGATTAGAGGGACCCTTTGATTTTAGACTGACCTTGATATCACCCTGGGCTGCTAGGCCCAGGGGTTATGCAAATTAATGTAGATGTATGCTAATTAGACCTCTACCAGACCTGTTGTTCTAATGGAGCTGCCAGCTCAGAGGTATAGTGGGATAGATCTGCCCACAAGGGGCCTGAGGAGCCCCCAGCTGCAGACGGGTCAGTAATCCCTGGGATGAGGGGATGGGGTTGCCATGGAGACAGGCCAAGCCCCAGCCGCTGCCTCCTGACAGGTTCAGGGCTGGCCAGACCAGCCCACTGAGACAGTCCTGGGCCTCTCTAACAGCTCCAGGCATGGTCTCTGAGGGCTAATTACGTGGAAGGTAGTGAGCAGCTGCTCCCTGGCTCCCCCAGGCCCAGCTGAGGTAGGGGACTGGGCCATAGTGGGAGGGTGTGAGGACAGACAGATGGCAGTCTGAGGACTTGGGGGCTGGGGAGCTGTCCTGAGGAGGAGGGCGCAGCACTGAGGGGAGGAAGGTTACCCTTGAGAGCAGAAGGTGCTATGGAGCAGGGCTGTAGGGGTGAGAGTAGCCTAGTCTCAGAGAACCACGTGGTGGGGAAGCAAGGGCTCTGCCCCAGCAGACCGGTTGCAGACTCAGCTCTTCCGTGTGCCCGTGGGTGAGCCCCTTGACTTCCCTGAGCCTCAGTTTCCTCATCTGTCAGTAGGGGGAAGATTAAGAGATGTGACTCAGGGGCTTCCCTGGTGGCGCAGTGGTTGAGAGTCCGCCTGCCGATGCAGGGGACACGGGTTCGTGCCCTGGTCTGGGAAGATCCCACATGCCGCGGAGCGGCTGGGCCCGTGAGCCATGGCCGCTGAGCCTGTGCGTCCGGAGCCTGTGCTCGGTAACGGGAGAGGCTACAACAGTGAGAGGCCCGCGTACCGCAAAAAATAAAAAAATTAAAAAAAAAGAGAGAGAGATGTGACCCAGGAATTCCCTGGTGGTCCAGCGGTTAGGACTCTGCGCTTCCACTGCCGGGGGCCTGGGCCTGCAAGCCACTCGGCACGGGCCAAAAAAAAAAAGAGAAATGTGACCCAAGTGTGAGGGGTAGTATACAGTAGGTACTCAATAAATGACTCTACAATTCTAAGACCCATTGGGAGAGGTTAGTTTTGTTTTGTTGTTGTTTGGCCGCATCGCGCGGCTTGCAGGATCTTAGTTCAACCAGGGATTGAACCCAGGCCCTCGGCAGTGAAAGCACGGAGTCCTAACTACTGGACTGCCGGGGAACTCCCTAGTTTTCTAGTGGGAAAGAGCTTCCTCTCTTCTTTGCCCCTCTCCCACTTGCCCTGCTCTCTGGCCTGGGGCAGGTGTTCTGATGTCTGCACTGAGGAGGCTATGGGCAGGACTGTCATCCCATGAGGACAGGAACTGGGCCCTCTATAGTCACCACTGAGTTCTCAGCACTAAGCCTACAAAAGACGCTCAAGAACTGTTGGTAGAATGAATGAATGAACAGGTGTGAAGTACTCAGAACAGTGCTGGCACTAATAGGTTAATAAACGTTAGCTGTTACTTCACTGCCCATGGGAGGCTGGGCTGGGTGGCTCATGAGAGGTCCTTTGATGCAGAGCAGGTTCTGTCCCCACCTCCACTCTGCCCCTTCGTATGCCCGTGACTGTCTCTGGAGAGATGTCTGGTGAGTGGAAAGATCAGCGGGTGTAGAGACAGGGCTCAGACCTTAGCTCGGCCACATCTTGTCTGAGTGACTTCAGGAGACTCAAGTGAGCACGCTGAGCCTCCTCTTATCAAGGTGGCCACACTAGGGCTGTGGGGAGAGGGCTGATGGCACCTGGAGGAGGGGTGATGGTGGATCTGTATGTAGTCAGGGAAAGGCAGGGCTCTGATGACCCAGGCAGAACCTAGAGACAGGCTGTACCAGGGACTGGCAGAACCACCTTCTGCCAGTGAAGACAGGCCATTAGGCTCTCAGCAGAGGTCACAGGACCCCAAGGGCAGTCCCCCTGAAGGCAGGTGGGCTACAGCAACACCAGGCCTAGATAGCGACTTGGAGTGGCAGAGGCCCCCCACTGTACAGATGAGAACACTGAGGCCCAGGGGAGTCTTGCCCTGGGTCCCAAAGCACATTCACATCACAGAAGGAGACCTCAGATCCTCTGAGCCACCCAAGTGCTCTTTCACACAGTCTAACAATGAGTCAACAACATCTTACAACATTTTCTCTTAACTTTTAAAAAATTATAGCTTTGTTTTAAAACATCTTAGAAATACCAAAGTGTATGTATTTAAAAGTAAAAGTTTCCTGCTTCCCACTCCCTAGAGAGAAGTTCCTATAACCATTTGTTGTGTGTTTCCCAGGCTCTTATTTTTTTTTTTTTTTTGCGGTACGTGGGCCTCTCACTGTTGTGGCCTCTCCCGTTGCGGAGCACAGGCTCCGGACGCGCAGGCTC
>RJWK010067828.1:0-11507 GCA_004363435.1 Platanista minor
TCTGACTACCTTTTTTTTTTTTTTTTTTTGCTGTATGCGAGCCTCTCACTGTTGTGGCCTCTCCCGTTGCGGAGCACAGGCTCCCGGACGCACAGGTTCAGCGGCCATGGCTCACAGGCCAAGCCGCTCAGTGGCATGCGGGATCTTTCCGGACCGGGGCACGAACCCGTGTCTCCTGCATCGGCAGGTGGACTCTCAACCACTGCGCCACCAGGGAAGCCCTTTTTTTTTTTTTTTTTTTAAATTTATTTATTTAATTTATTTATTTTTGGCTGCATTGGGTCTTTCTTGCTGTGTGTGGGCTTTCTCTAGTTGCTGTGCGTGGGCTGCTCTTCGTTGTGTTGTGCGGGCTTTTCATTGCGGTTACTTCTCTTGCTGCGGAGCATGGTCTCTAGGCGCGAGGGCTTCAGTAGTTGTGGCACGAGGGCTCTAGAGCGCAGGCTCAGTAGTTGTGGCGCATGGACTTAGTTGCTCCGTGGCATGTGGGATCTTCTCGGACCAGGGCTCGAACCCGTGTCCCCTGCATTGGCAGGCAGATTCCCAACCACTGCACCACCAGGGGAGCCCTACCATTTTTTTTTTTAAGCCTCATCTTTTGTCACTCTACAGGCTCAGAATGAGCTACACACTTCCCACATGTGCCCTTTTTTGTGCCACCTTGTGTTATAGCTTAAATAGTACCCCTTCTCCCCTTCTCTTTTGCTGTCACACTAGTCCAAGCCATCATCCTCTCTCACCTTAACTGTGACACTCTTCCCCTTCCACCCGCAACCCTGCCCCCACCCCGTGGCTTTCCATCATGTTTAGAATAAAATCCAGAATCCTGACAGTGCCTGTAAGAGCCTTCATGATGTGGCCCCTGACTCTGTCTACAGCCTCATCTACCATTCTTCCCTTTTTAATTTATTTTTTATTTTTTTGTGGTACGCGGGTCTCTCACCGCTGTGGCCTCTCCCGCTGCAGAGCACAGGCTCCGGACGCACAGGCTCAGCGGCCATGGCTCACGGGCCCAGCCGCTCCGCAGCACGTGGGATCTTCCCGGACCGGGGCACGAACCCGCGTCCCCTGCATTGGCAGGCGGACTCTCAACCACTGTGCCACCAGGGAAGCCCCATTCTTCCCTTTTTTAAAGATTTTTTTGATGTGGACCATTTTAAAGTCTTTATTGAATTTGTTACATTATTGCTTCTGTTTTATGTTTTGGTGTTTTGGCGGGGAGGCACGTGGGATCTTAGTTCCCTGACCAGGGATGAAACCCCACACCCCCTGCATTGGAAGGTGAAGTCTTAAGCACTGGACCGCCAGGGAAATCCCCCATTCTTCCCTTTGCTCACTGCTCTTCAGCTGCTCTATCTGCCTTCCTGCTCCTGGAATATACCAAGCACTCTTCTGCTTCAGGGCTTTTGCACTTGCTTTTTTCTCTACCTTGAATGTTCTTCTCCCAAGTATCTGTATGTATGTCCTTCATTTCATTTTGATTTTTGCTCATCACCTCTGTGGAAAGGCCTTCACAATCAGTCTGACTAAAGTCACATCCTCCATCTTTCCTGATCCATACCATGCTTGATTTTCTTCACTTTTTGAGATATTGTATATCTCTATTTGTCTGTCTCTACAAAATACAAGCTCTGAGGGCAGGAATCGTGTCTGTTTATTCACTGTTGTACTGCCACACCTTGGAGGGGGGCCTGGCATAATAGGTGCTCAATAAATATTTGTTGAATGAATTGTTCTCAGCAGGATAGATTGGAGCCTGTCTCTTTTTCAAGATTTGAGGCCTGGATGCTTAAGTGCAGTTAATGAAATCCAAGATCATTTCCAAGATCATGTTCTTCAATGATACGGGGAGCTTCCACCGTCCTCTTTCATCCCATTGACAATATCTGCCTTGTAGGCTGCGGGCCTCCCGGGTGCTTCTTGTTGGCATGAAGGGACTTGGGGCTGAAATCGCCAAGAATCTCATCCTGGCCGGAGTGAAAGGACTGACCATGCTGGATCACGAGCAGGTGAGATGTTCCACCGGCCGCCTTATCACTCTCCTTCGCCCTCTCCCCTCTTTAGTATAAACACATGGAGATTTCATGCCTTCCTACTTGCCCCTTCTGGGCTGTGCAAGAGGAGGGTTGGTGTCAGTGGCACTGTAGCCCTTGGAGACTGACAGCGCCAGCACCGGGTTTGAATTCAGCTCCACCATATCCTATGTGGTCAACCAGTGGAGGCTCTCGTCTCCTCGATGACCTTGCCTGTCTGTAAAGTGGAGTTAGCATCTCCCTTGGAGGGTGATTGTGAGGCATAGAGGAGTGCTCTTCCAATTTGTACCTTTAAATCACCTGAGTCGGGTTTCCGTGGTGGCGCAGTGGTTGAGAGTCCACCTGCCGATGCAGGGGACACGGGTTCGTGCCCCGGTCTGGGAAGATCCCACATGCCGCGGAGCGGCTGGGCCCGTGAGCCATGGCCACTGAGCCTGCGCGTCCGGAGCCTGTGCTCCGCAACAGAAGAGGCCACAACAGTGAGAGGCCCGGGTACCGCAAAAAAAAAAAAAAAAAAAATCACCTGAATCACTCATTTAAAATGCAGAATTGCCTCGGGGCTTTGTTTTGGTGTAGCTTTCACTCCTAATGATTCTACAAAGTCTGAGGTAAGCCTCAGGAATATATACATTTAAAAGGTATCTCAGAAGAAAAACAGAGGTATCTCAGGAGATCTTGATGGAGATGCTTCACAGGCATTACCTTGGGAAATGTTGTATCAGAGAGAATGTATATGGAGCACTTAATGTAGTGCCTTCATGTAATAAGCATCCAATAGTTAATTATATGATAAAATGTTATTTAATTGATAATAGAACCATAGTGCCCAACCCCTGTGTAGCTTTCTCTGACCTGTCTTTTCTCCAAAGTGAAAATAACTGCTGCTTTGTCTACATTCTCATGCCTCAATGACATTTTGGTTTTCTTTTATAGAAAATTTCAAATATATACAGAAGTAGAATAATATTTGACACCCCACCTACTTGGCTTCTACAGATACCAATGTTTTGTTGATCTTTTTATTTATCTTTTCCCCTGTATTTTTTGTTGTTGTTGTCGTTGTTGTGGTACGCGGGCCTCTCACTGCTGTGGCCTCTCCCATTGCGGAGCACAGGCTCTGGACGCGTAGGCTCAGCGGCCATGGCTCACGGGCCCAGCCGCTCTGCGGCACGTGGGATCTTCCCGGACTGGGGCATGAACCCGCGTCCCCTGCATCGGCAGGCGGACTCTCAACCACTGCGCCACCACGGAAGCCCTCTCCTGTATTTTTTGGGACAGTTTTTTAAAGCAAATTCCAGAAATCATGTATTTTTTTAGTTAAAATATTTCAAAAATTGTGTTGTCACATGATATTATTTGTGTCTTTTTTTCCTTTTAGGCAATGAACAGGGGTCCTGTCTCATGCTAAGTAACACACACAGTGTGAGGTATAGGCTCTGTAGACAAAAGTAAATGTTAATGAAATTTTTAAAAGCTCACCTTGTTTGGAGTTTCAGGAGAAAATAATATCTAGAATTTTTGTTGTTTTAATTTTCCTGCAATACGAAGAGACACATAGGTTGGCTCACTTAATATCACAGTCACAAATTGATTTTTGACTTGAATTCAAAACTTTCTAAGGAAAGAAAGTCCCTGCAAGCAAGCTGCCAGATAATTAACTGAACCCTCCCAGCTTTGACATCCCCCCCCCCGCCCCGCCCACCGGCCACAGTGCCCCCTAGTGGCAGGAATACCCCTTCCAGGGGAAGAATTTGCCTTGGGTAGAGAGGGTAAGAGTGGAGACCCAAGGAAGGATGGTTCCAAAACCTGGAGGCCGTTGGTGTGGAAAAACCAAACCACAATGGGATGGTAGTTTCCTCATTTGGTTGGGTAATCTGAGAATGGGGATAAGAGAACACTGAGGGCGTGTGATGTGGTTCTCTCACTGTCTCAGCACCGGCACGAATGCCACCCAGAGTTGGAGTCAACCGTTGCCTCTTCAGTTTAAAGACGGATAGTGCCTTCTACTTGCCTTCTGCTGTAAGGCCTGACTCCTCTGACTGGTTTTCAAAGCCTGACACAGTGGTTCTCAATCCCATCTGTGCTTTAGAATATTTGGGGAGTTATTTAAAAGTAAAAGTTCTCCAGGTGAGTCTAAAAGTCAGGGAGGGTTGAGAACCACTGGCTTCATATTACCTGGTCCCAGTCAACTTACCCAGCCTGACTCCCATCTCATAAATTTCATAGTTCATGAACACTCTCTGGTGGTTCTGCCTTTTGTAGTTTGCTTGTGCTTTTGTCCCTGACTAGGAACGTCCCAGGAAGATGGTGCTGCATTTTGCAGAAGCTTTGGAATCTTGAAGGGTTGGGCTCAAATCACACCTTCTGAAGATGGGAAAGGGAATTAATCTCACAGAGACTTAGCTTGTTCATCTATAAATTGAAGATGTTAATTCCTGCCCCTTAGAGTTTTTCATTTCGTTTATGTCAGCAAGCATCTAAGAGCACCTGCTGCCTACCCTGAAGTAGTCTAGGTACTGGCGATAGAAAAATGCACAAGATTTGCTTCCCATCCTCAATTTTTTCCCAGAAACCAGAGCACACTACCTGACTCAGGTTGTGGCATGTGGACATGAGAGAGACTTCCTGGAGTGCTGAGCTGAGTCTTAAAAAACAAGCAGAGGTTTTTCAGGGTTTGAGGAGCTGTGTTTTAAGCAGGGGACATTAGCACAAGACAGCATGGTAGAAATCGAACATAACAGTTTGGTGTTTTTAGAGTGTGAAGCCCGCAGTGCTGGGCGGGTTGCAGATTGCAGGTGAGGTCCAAGTCACGAAGGGCCAGCTGGGAAGCTCTGCTGTAAACTTACTTAATTCTCTAGGTGGTGAGGAGTCATTGAAGAGTTTCAGATGGGCGAGGGTTGACTTCAGCTTTGGGCTTTCTGTAGATCACTAATACTGTGTGGACTGTGGTTGGCACAAGATATGGGGCAGAAGACTACTTAGAAGGCTGCTTTAATAGTTTAAGTGAGAGATGAAAAGGGTCTGCGCAATGACAGTGGGGATAGAGATGGCGAGAAGCACCGAGAGGTGAGAGATGCTTTGGTGGTATAGTCAGTAGGATTCTATATGGGAAAGCAAGGAGGAAGTACAACAGCTGACACTGTAAAGTGCTGGACGCTGTTCTAGGAGCTGTAGTTGTAGTATCTCATTTAGACCTCAGAACAACTCTGAGATGTAGGGATTATCATTCCTGCTTTACACATAAGAAAACGGAGGAGAAGGAAGTGAAGTATTGCCCCGCCCAAGGTCACAGCAGTTAGTGGTACCACCAGGACCCAGGCAGTCCGACTCCTGGCAGAGGCCATGCGCTTAGCCACATCACCTGGTGGCTGCTATCAAGGAAATGTAGCGGATAGGAAGACCAGGTTTCTGGCTCTGGTGACTGGATGCGTCAGAGACGTCTCTGTTTGTTAACAGAGACAACAAACATAGGAATCAGATTATGATTGGCCCATGGGATCTCCAGGAGGAGCTTTCTGGTGGGCAGTTTAATATAAGACTCAGATGGATCAGGAAGCAGTCTGTACCAGTAAGAGCACTTTGAGAAATAACAGCAGATTTTGGTAGAAACTATAAGGCATGGAGTTGGTTTATGGAGCTATATAGAGTGAAAAGATGAATGATTCCGAGGTGGAATCCTGAGAACAGCTGCACCTAAGAGGGCCCAAATAGAAACTGGAATGTCCAGTGGGGGAGAAGGAGAGCCGGGAGCTGTGAGGCCAAGGAGTGGGGCACAGGTAGTACTGACTCCCCTGGTGGGGTGATTAGTAGTGCGTCACTTTTAGCGACGTCCTCATTTTACATGTGATTCCCTCATACTCACTCAAGGTCACACATTTAGGTGGTTGAGCCAGGATTCAAATCACAGCTGTGAATCCAACCTGAATTATCCCAGAGCATGGCTTTTAACCACTGTGATGTAGCATCTCTCTGTGTGTGGTGAGATCCCTGGGATGAGATGGGATGGGTCAAGCATACTGTTAGAGGGCTGGCCTTGAACGGGAGGAGGACCAGCTCATTTGCTTGGAGGAAAGATAGTAAGGGAGAGTGTATACTGTGCATAGTTGGCAGGAGAGGAGGATTACTTCTGTTGAACCCAGTCTTGGTGAAGGTGGCGGGGTCATACATGGAGATTCATGATTAAATTAGATGTTTGATGTGTGAAGAAATGCATTTTGAACAGTGGAATCTGTAATCCTACTGGTGGCTGTCAGGTGATTATATTATCTGTCTTTGAGGCTCTCTTCTGCGGACGTCCAGCCTTATGAGGGAAATTATCCCTCTGCTCCAACCTCTGCTCAGCTGTTCTCCTTTCTGAGTTTTAATTGAATTTAAGAGTTCGTTTCAAACATTCTTAAGTGTGTCTAATTTTTGTGTTGGTCTGATTTTAAACCTCTTGTAGGCAGGGACTGCATCATTTAAATTACTTATGTCTCTCTCTGATTGCTTAGAATTGGGCACATGGTAGGGATTTGGTCAACTCTTAGCACTGATGATTATGTCATTTTGTTAGCAGTTAAAAATTTACTTAAGAAAGCATGGACTTCTTTTGTTTAGAGTGAATTTTCATTATTAACACAAGGGGGTGCTCTTTAACCATCAGTGCCCAGTTTAAAAAAAAAAAAAAAAAAAGTTAAACGTCTATTTTAAAGCCTCAGAAGGAAAGAGTATAGGGAGTCTGCAATGGGCAGATTCCTATAGGAACAGTAGTACTACAATTAGATGGTAGATATTTTAATTATTCTTTAAAATGGAAAAGTTCATTTGTTTCCCCCCCCACCCACCCAAATTCAAGTATTTAAAAAAAAAAAAATTATTCCTAGGTATCTCCAGAAGACCCCGGAGCCCAGTTCCTGATCCGTACTGGGTCTGTTGGCCGAAACAGGGCCGAAGCCTCTTTGGAGCGCGCACAGAATCTCAACCCCATGGTGGATGTGAAGGTGGACACTGAGAGTATAGAAAAGAAACCTGAGTCGTTTTTCACCCAATTTGATGCTGTAAGTTTCATAGAGAATGTAAAATCTGCTTCAGGAATTCAGCAAATTAAAGCACTAGTTGTATGTATACTAGGTACACCGGAGCATTAGAATCTCAAATCTGAGCTTTTTCCCAAGTAAGTTTTTAAGCTGTTCCATTCTTTAGTTTTAATATATTGCCCTAGTAGATTGAGGTCTTATATTGCATTAGTGTATATGCGTTATTAGTGTATTGCCTTAGTATGCTGAGTGTGTTGGTAGGTAGATCCAGTCTGTTGAATCTGCTCTAGCTGCTTGTGAGTTGCTGCCTTTTGGTTTCTTCTTTGGGCATATTTTTCCCAAGACCAGGTTTTATCATTGGTGTTTTGTCTTCCTTCCAGAATTTTTGCACATAGCTTCTATACATTTTATTACAAATGTTTTCTTCTGAAAACTTAACAAGTTGGTGAATTTCTGTAGCAGAGTCTTATTTTTGTTGTTAGAAATACTAAACTACAGCTTGTGTTTCGTCTTTAAAAAGAGCACACCTGATCTTGGTCCGTCTCTGTCTCTTTCTTGCACACAGCCACTTTGACCATGTTGCCATGGATAACTAGACAAAATCACTGTAGTCTTAAGCCAAATGAGGCATATCCAGCCTCATCTGATTTCACTGCCAAATCTTTGCAGAGGTGAAAGGGTAAGTTAAATTCTGTTTCAGTGTCTGTGACCTTTCAGACATGGCTCCCTGTACCCTGGAAAAGCTTAACAAATGATGGATAACCGTGCAGTAGTCACAGATGATCTACTTGTTTTTTAAATGAAGGGCCCATTACGTGAGAGGTTAGAATTTGGGTTTGGTAGTTTTGTTTTTCACACTGTTGTATTTCATATGTGCATCTGTTCAAATGTGGTCTTGGAATGATGGATCATCTGTGCATTTTGTCCCTTAAAAATTTCTTTTTATTCTATTTTGTAAGTCCAGGTATTGGAACATTTTCCATCTGGACATAAGTCATCTCTTCATTTCTTTATCCATAGTAACCACATTTGGTTTACTCTAGGTGTCCTTGAACTTCTAGCAACTAGAAGCTTTGTTAGAACTGAAGCATGGGGCTGTTGCTTGTATAACGCACGTGCACAGGGCAGGCGTGACTTCCTCATATTTGAGCCACGTTTGACTTGTCTTCATAGGTTTTCACGCTCAGTTTTGACTGCAGGGCTCCATTCGGTCAGTTGATTGCATGTTCAGCTGCACCTGTCTTATCTTTTAGATTTGACTTTTCCTCGGGTGACTGCATCCTCTGAATGGCAGCAGAGACACACGTTGCTCTGTGAGCGTAATTTCAATATTCAGGCTGCCAGACAACAGCAAGAGGTTTATCAAATGAAAATCCTTTTGTAATTTCTTCTCCAACTTTCTGTGTTCAGAAGAAAACATGTGCAATTTAGAAGTTGTCTTCTTGGCCCTGATCACAAAGCTTCTCCCGAAAAGGTTGTGTTCTATGCAGTAAAACTTAGCCATTTCTAATACCTCAACTTACTGGAACACAACTTAGAGGCCTCACAGCAACATTGTTAATTCCACTGAGTGAATCACCGTCTCATTGTCTAAGTCTGAATGGGAGGTCACTTGGGCTGTAACCTTTTCTTTTGTCCTTAAATTCAGATAAAGTTTCACATCGAAAACTGTGGAAAAATAATCTCAACAGGACTTGTTTATTTTCTTTATCTTAACATATCAGTCAAAAGAAGGGGGAAAAATGCCCTTGTATTTAAACATGACCTTTGGGTAAATTTAAAAAACTGGTTTTGTTTCTTGCTGTAGCTTATTCAGATATTAATAGGTTTAATGATTTAGAAATAACTTCCTCTAAGTTATATTACTGTCTTTTCCTTTTCCTGAAAACTGTGTGATGTGGGTTATATATGTTCATGGTTTAGGGGAAACAAATTCATCGAGTGCCTTTTACTTAATAGCTAAACACGTTCCATTTTGGTTGCAGAAGTGAAGCGACCGCCTCGTGATTTACATTTTCTACACACTGAAACCTGCAGCTTTTCTTTTGTCTTCTAACCATAGCATCCAAAGAACCTGTTGTGCCCGTTTGAAACTGGCTTTAGCCATGCCCAGAGAGACTGTTCATTAAGGTGTATTTAGACATCAGGGCTGTGATTCTCAGTCTGCACGACTCACACCCAACCACTTTCATTCTTTCTGCAGGTATGTCTGACTTGCTGCTCCAGGGATATCATAGTTAAAGTTGACCAGATCTGTCACAAAAATAGCACCAAGTTCTTTACGGGAGATGTCTTTGGCTACCATGGATACACGTTTGCCAATCTCGGAGAGCATGAATTTGTAGAGTAAGTCTGGGAAGAGGAGGAGAGAACATAAAGCCTTTTCAAAATGTAGTCCTATTTACGGGTAGGAGATGAACCCTTTAAGGAGAGTATTTAACTATAATACTTGGAACTTTGGGAAACCAGTTCATTAACAGCTTACTGAATATATAGATTGTGTGCTCAGAATTATAGGAGATGTGGCCCTGCCTTCCAAGTTGATGGTCTCTAGAGCATGAGGAAAGCAGTTCTAAGGCGATCGAAACACACCATGTGGGTATCTGATCAGTTTGGACTTCAGGTGGTGAAGCCACACTTTCCATTCAGGGAGAACCTGCTTGGATTGTAAACATTTGTTCCCCAGCTGGGGCTTGCGTGTCGTGTGTTCAGGTTGAGAGATGGTAAAATGAGTCCTAGCTAGATGGACAACTCTGTAGGCACACTCAGCCAGAGTCTACCTTGGAAAAGCTCCAAGGTCTAGAGGCTGCTCTGGCGGAACAAACAGACCTCCTCTCATTTTGAACATTGAGGTTACAGACCATGGTGATTCTCACATAATGAGACCTGCAGTGTTTTGAACTTGTAGCTTCTAGATGAAAGGTGGCCGATGATACCAGTACTGTAAAACTACAGGAGTTGGTTTTGGGGCTGTAACTTTTGACCAGCACCCTTGCCGATGACAGGTAAAGAGAGACCCTGTGTGGTAGGTGAAGCCTCCTACCAAGAGTCAAGAACTGCTTTCTTTTGTTCAGCTTCTTAGGCAAGTCACTGAACTTTATCCAGTCTGCAAGTTTCTTGCCTGTAAAGTCGAGATGGGGGAAGGACAAACGTTCAAAATCTCTTGTATCTCTTATGTTTTATGGCTTTAAGAAAATCTAGTTCTTTGGGCACCTTATAAATGGATAAAGAAGTCACAGTAGAGAAAAGAAGGCCAGATTATTTTAGTGTGAGCTCCTCATGGCAGAGAGGAGGAATTGAGTTCAGCTCTTTATTTCATAATTCAGGTGGAACATTTACAAAGTTTATTGAGAGTATACTATGTGCTAGGCAGTGTGCTAAGCAATTTGTTATTTCTCTTCTAATAATTCTTCAGGGATTATTATTCCCACATAGCAGGTAAATGAGGTATCAGGTAATCAGTGGCCGGGGGGCTGGGATTTGAGCCCGATCTGTATGAGCTTTTGCTCTTAACCACCATCCTATTCAGTGAGCCACTGATGTTCTTTTTGTTCTCATGGCATGATTCATAGGGTAGAACTCGATTCCCTCCCCTTGTCACCCCCTAGGGAGAAAACCAAAGTCGCCAAAGTTAGTCAAGGAGTAGAAGATGGACCTGATACCAAGAGAGCCAGACTTGATTCATCTGAGACAACCATGGTCAAAAAGGTATGTGGAGGAGAGGGGTGGTGTCAAGGGTCAGAAGCCCTGGGGCCTTGCAGGCTACAGGCCATAACCATTGCCAGCAAGGGAAGCAAGCATGTAGTCCTGAAGTGGGGAGTATGGACAGACTAGGCCAGAGCTTGTCTCATTTAAAGGGGCAGCTGTACTTGGCGCCAGCCGGCTATTGCTGAGGGAATGTGGACCTAGTGATGTCAGATGTGATTTTTCAAGAGAAAGATTTTTTAAAATATGCTTTGTCCCAAACTTTTTAATACCGGCAACCTTTTTGCATGCTGTTTCCATCCACCCTGTAGAGACTAAAGAGGACACGCCTGCAAGACTTACCTGCTCTGTGGGCCACAGATTTGCACCTCTGGTGTATGGAGCAGCATCAGAAAGACTGTTTTTGAGCACAGGCCCTTACTCTTTTTTTTTTTTTTTAACTTAGGTCACTTTTATTATTGCTACATCTATTTTTAAATTATTAATTTATTTGGCTGAGTCAGGTCTTAGTTGTGGCACACGGGATCTTTTGTTGCGGCGCACGGACTTCTCTCTAGCTGTGGCACGTGGGCTCTAGAGCTCAGGCTCAGTAGTTGAGGCGCGCGGGCTTAGTTGCCCCGCGTCATGTGGGATCTTAGTTTCCCCACCAGGGATGGAACCGCGTCCCCTGCATTGGAAGGTGGATTCTTAACCCCTGGACCACCAGGGAAGTCCCCACTCTTATACAAAATTTTTTTTTTTTTTTTTTTTTTTTTTT